>OOFC01048527.1:0-21256 GCA_900323345.1 Pseudochromis fuscus
AAAAGTTCTCCTACTGCTTCCTTCATACTGAAACAAGTATCTTGGAGTCCACAGCAGATGTATATTAATGCTCAAAAAATAATAATAATTAAAAAAAAAACACATTAAGAACACTCTTCCCTTTGGTCCCTTATCCACAGAGGAATACCGCCAACAGTTCAGGTGTGCAAAGCAATAAAATGTGGCCCTCTTTCAATGCAGATCAGAGCAAACAGAGGGAGAGAGCCAATTTCTTCTGAGCAGAGCTGCGCTCGCAATTTGAGTTTGGTGCAGTGGTGCAGAATTATCATTGAACTTTCATTTGGCTTAAACTCCTGAGGTCACTTTACCTCACTTGCTCGTCATACCTCCAATGTGCATTTCTCAAAGGAAAACGTTAAATGGTAATCGATCCAGGTCTCATATATAGATTCATACTAATACATTCTTCTGGAAACTCCACGGTCCAATTATGTATCTGAAAGACATAACAGACAAAAAAACACATTACAAACACAGTCTAATGAAATGTTTTTTGCTGTTTTTAAATGTCCAACCTTCGCTAATGTGCTTACCTCTACATTCGTATTTGAGGTCTGAGAAGTAAACCATCTCCTGAGAGAAAACGTACAAGCCTAGTCGTCCACCAGCATACGTCTTGTCGTAGATATTTCCAGAATCGGCCATGATTCTCTTGCCCTCATACATGACCACTCTGAAAAAGGAAATGAATCACATGAGCTCATTGCCATGTCTATAAAAATTATGCTTTGAATAAAAGAGCATGTTTCTGTGGTTTTGAACTCACCTAATAAGTCCAGTCTTGGGTCTGTGGGTCAGATGCCATCTGTAGGCAGTGAAGTCCTTCCAGCCGATGTTCTTGGGGTCGTGCCACAGAGTGCGCACCTGAAAAAAGATTAAATGCCATGTTTAAAATGAGAAAAGTCTAAAATTTTTTCCAAAGTAAGTCTTAAATCTTTAAATTTATCTGTGCTCACCTGTCCTGGGGTGTCTCCGGTGTGCCACAGGGCGTTCCTCAGGTGCTCACCAGGCCCAGTGGTGGAGTTGACCACTTTGATTGACAACCCAGAGTAGCCTTGAGCTCTTGTGGGTGTGTGGGACCAGTAGGTCTGTGTGATCTGTTTCCACATCACCGTGTAGAAGCGGGAGCTGGACTGGTAGCCAAACACGAACCCAGCGTAATCGTCATCTCTGTCCGTGTTGATGAAGAACGTCCCGCTGAAATCCACCGCGCTGAACTCATCGAAACCTGTCGTGAAATAACAGATGGTTGAGAATCGGTTCGCTGCCAGTTTTTGTCTGCGTACTTTCAGCAAGGTGTCTGTTTGTAAATGACATACCAACAGCAATGCCAGGGTCACAGTTGACTGTCTGCACCAACTCTTTGCCCTGATGCCGGACCACCCAGTTGGGGTCAATCTGGGAGGTGCCTTTGGGATCCAGGGGAACCATCTGGAATCTGCGGAAGTCTGTTTCACTGATGGCAAAGTTCTCCGGGCACACGTCATAGATGTCCAACACATTGTCCTGGTCAAAATCGTCTTTGCACACATCACCACGGCCATCACCTGAGAGGAAAATAAAAACTCAGTGAATAAGGAGCTTCAAAACACCTGTAGGAGGAAAGTAAAAAGTGTTTTGTGGGAGAGATGGACCCACCATCGGAGTCCAGTTGATCAGGGTTAAAGGCCAGTCTACAGTTGTCTTTGTCATCGGGGATGCCGTCATTGTCGTCGTCATGGTCGCAGGCGTCACCCTTGCCGTCTTTGTCGTGGTCTGCCTGGTTGGCGTTGGGGATGTAGGGGCAGTTGTCCAAGTTGTTCTGGTGACCGTCCTCATCAATGTCCTGGTTGTTGTCGCACTTGTCTCCTACGCGGTCTGAGTCAGAGTCGATCTGTGGAAGAACAGAATTCCTTTATGATGAAGTTTTCCAAATGCTGCACACTGTGAGATGCTTGTCCACACTTCAAATGACTCCCTCTACTGTTTTCACCAGCCTCGATATGAGAGGTGCTACACTGGATGTGACTTAAAGGCAGCCCATTGTTTTCAGGTATGCAATCAATATCCCTCTAGACAAGTGTAGAGGAGAAGGGAATGTACTTTTTCCCCTTTAAAGCCTGAGTGAAGGTCTACGTGTTAACATGTCAGATTAACCTGTGTCCATCACAGGAGCTGTAATGTGAAGGTGAAAGGTGATGTCTGACGTTACCTGATCGGGGTTGTGCTCCAGAGGGCAGTTATCGCAATGATCTCCCACCCCGTCCCTGTCGGTGTCTCTCTGGTCCACGTTGTAAACATACGGGCAGTTGTCATTCTCATTCAGAATGCCTGTTGAGTGAAAACAGTTTCATCTTTAGCTTTTACGACCATGCAAATGCTTTGAAGACTAACAACAGACATGTTAAATGACTCATATTGAATGTAGAGGAATTACTTACCATCACCATCAATGTCAACAGCACAGGCGTCGCCCTCTCCATTGTTGTCAGTGTCGGTTTGATCTGTGTTGGCTTCAAAAATGCAGTTGTCGCAGGTATCACCAACGTCATCCCTGTCTGCATCATACTGTGCAGGGTTGTACTCTCTCGGGCAGTTGTCCTAAAGTCAAAAAGAAATATTAATTTAATCATTTGAAATGGATAGCACTTTCAAAAAATATATTTAGAGGAACTAAAGTTTGCTTCTCTTGGCCTGTTTTTTTCTTCTTCTTGCTTTTCATGCTGGAATGTGATATTCCACTGGTGATTTTTCCCACTGCATTTTTCTTCCCCAACTTTCCAAATCCACACTAAGAATTATGGGCAACAAGCCACCTCATCCTCTGGGTTTATGCAGAAATTATATTACACGATTCCTGCACTACTGCCCACCCCCACCCCCTGCCTCTTTAACTCTATGGTTACAGCCCAGAGGAAGGATGGCTATGACTGATTGCTATGTCTGGTCTCGGAGGAAAGCACAGTTTGGGGCTAAAAAAACTGCAGGGATTACTCACCCTGTCATCGGGGATCCCATCATTGTCATCATCATGGTCACATTCATCACCCAGGCCATCTTTGTCATGGTCTTCCTGGCCAGAGTTGGGAAGGTTGGGGCAGTTATCCTGTAAAGAAACAAAGGAGAGGTTAAGGATGCAATCATCACAATAATAGAGTCCAGATGGGTAATAATGGCCTTCTGTATTTGTGTCCGTGTGGGGTCTTGGCTACCTTCTTGCAGTGATAGGTGGCGTTCTCCACACACACCAGGTTGGTGTTGGGCCATCCGTCAAGGTCACTGTCCTCTCCGCAGATACGACCATTCCCGGCATAGCCTGGCCGGCACTCACAGCGGAACATGGACTCGGAGAAGACTCCCAAGTAAATACAGTTTGCATTTTTATGGCAGTCGTGGCTACCGTCTTGACAGGGGTTGCGGGGAACACAAACCTAAAGAAAATTACAGTGTTTGTTTAAAAAAAAATGGAAGCTGCTATTATACTAGCCACAAAAAAACAACAAATGAGTAATAATTCAAACCTGTTTTTTAGCAGTTGCTTGTTCAACACCTCTTCCAAAGGGCTGAGGACCAGAGAAACGTGCAGGGCAAGGCAGACAGTTGTAACCTGGCTCGGTGTTCTCGCAGCGATGGACTCCATTGTGGCTGTGGCATGCATCAGGGACCTCTTTACATTCGTCAATGTCTTTGCAGGTGATGCCGTTCCCAGTGTAGCCAAGTGGACACCTGCCACACTTGTACGAACCATCGGGGGAGCTGGTGCACTTTGCACCGGGGAAGCAGGGGTTGGAGAGACAACCATCTGTGGAGGGAAAGCGGCGGGACTTAAAAAAGGTGATGCGTAGTGAATTGCGCCATGTGTTTAAGTCTTCAGTGAAGCTTGGAGGCTTACCGATAGGGCAGTCCTGTTTGTTGCACCTTTGAGACATGGTAGCATCACCAACACAATCCTTTCCACCGTATCTGGGGGCGGGGTCAGAGCAGAGGCGTTTGCGATTCTGGATCCCTCCACCACAAGTGGCAGTGCAGGTGTCCCATAGTGACCAAGGTCCCCAGCCTCCATTGACTAAAGAGTAAAAAGAAAAATTGATTATTTTGGCCTGAATACATAAACTCTGCCATATGAACTCTACTGATGACTTTTAACTTACTAGGACAGGGCGACTTCCTGCAGACTTTGGTTTGACGTCCCTCTCCCTCACAGTCCTTACCACCCATCTGGGGTGTTGGAGAGTTGCAGAGGCGGATTTGAGTGATGACCCCCTCGCCACAGGTCACAGAGCATGAAGACCAGGGTGACCAGTGGCTCCAGCCTCCATCCTGTTTGACTGTGAGCAATAAATACACAATTAATCCATCTTGTTCTCCAGCTGGGAAAAAGGCCTTATCGCAGCAGCAGTGTCAAGAATGTTTAGTGACTTACAGCGTTTGTCACATTCCTGTGGGTAGCAGTCACGGGTCTGGACAGAGGTGCCCTCACACTTGCTGTTGATGCGGTCGCAGGAGCGTCCACGCTGCTGGATGCCACGACCGCAAGTCACCGAACAGTGGGTCCATTCAGACCAAGCAGACCAACCATCCTCTGCATAGTCGCTTGCTGTAAAAGGGGAAGACATAAAGTTAGGCGATCGTTTCTTTGTGGGAAAAGCTATCGAGAAGGAAAAATATTACATGAAATGGAGTCATCAGGTTTAAAAGGAAACTTACGTGGTCCACAGCGAGGGCAGCACTCGCCATCAGGCACCGTGGCGTTCGCACATGGGATCAGAGGGCAGGAGATTTTGCGACACACGGTAGCAGAGTTCTGGGCAGAGGAGCAGTTTAATGAGTACAAGAATAATGAGTTAGCTGACTGGCTACCAAAGAAAGAGACTTTGCTGGTACTGGTCCAAGACTAATTGCTGTATTTCTCAATAGAGTGATCTTTTCAGGGACATGACACTCCTGCTGTGTTGACAGAAAACACTCTCGCACTTACACTGAACTAATTACCCACTACATGAGCGCCCTTCGCTAGGTGTTGCAAGAACTAAAAAAGCCCCATGCTGCTTTGGTGACAGCTTCAGACAGAGTGTTGATGGCTTTCAGACAGCTGATTATAAAAGCAGGTGTGAAGGTCTGTGTTGCATGCCTGCAGGTGTGATGACGCTTACCTGGCAGGTGCACTCGGTGCAGCCGTCCACGGTCCATTCATCTTTGTCTTTGTACATGATGCCGTTATGGATGCAGACTCCATTGTGAAAGTTCATGTAATTTATCAGGGACGTGCTTTCCTTAGACTGGGGGAAAAGAGAGAGGGAGAAGGAGGTTGCTCAGGATGGAGGATGGAAAAGTTTCACTTTGCCAAGGTTCCAATACAAATGAATCACCGACCGACACCGTGATTAAGACATTGCTGGAATCTAGCGGAGCAGTGCAAATGCAACCGACAGCCAAACATATTTGTGTATTCACATGGGTCTCATTAAGGACTTGGCTGGGGCCCTGCCATTACAGCGACAAGTGGCTACACACTGGGAATTGCATTAACTGGAAGCAGAGGGGAAGACGGAGAGGAGAGGAAAAGAGGGAGTGAATGATGACAAAGAGCAGACCCTGATGGCCCTTGGAGCTTACCACTTTTTGGAGCTCATTCGACAGCTGTTTAACAACCACATTGAGTCCCCTGAGCTCCTTAAACATGCCAGCGATGTCCTCACAGGAGAAGCCGCAGACAGACTGCAGATCTGGACGCATAAGAGAGAGAAGTCCAGTTATTTATCTGTCTTTCTCTAACTCTTAAAATTTACAGCTGAGTAGTGGGACAGAGACACAGATTTGATTGTTTGAGGAGGAGAGGGCTCACCTTTGGTTTTGTGGCCAGTGTAATCGGTCCTAATGGCTGGACTGGAACCATTGACTGGGTTGTCCAGGGTCATGACATCAGTTAAAGCAGCTGCAGGAGGGCAAAGAGAGGAGAGGAGAAATTAATTTCTATACATCTTTATACACACTTTGCAGTTGATAAATTTTATTTAATTTCAAGCCTTACCTCCATGCTGACATCCTTTATTTCTCAGTATGGCTTCCAGAGTGGTACCAAAGACAAAGCGCACATTTTGAAGCACTCCCTGAAAAAAACCAATAAATTCTGGTTAAACTTGAAACTTTCTTACATCCATTATTCAGTGACTGGCTTCTCAGCTCCACATCTTACCATAAATTTGTCCTTCACAGCTGCCTTTCCAATCCTGATCCTGGCGATGTCCGCCACCTCCGGGGACAGCACTCTCTGGATCGGCTCGTCCAGGTCCGACTGATTGATGTCCTCACACCCCACAAACAGCTGCACCCTGTCGTCCTGCACGAACAGCGTGATGTTCTTCCAGTGTCCCGTGGCCAAATCCACATCCTCGATGGACACGACCTGCTGCTGGTTCGCGGTGGAGTAGACCACATCCAGGGTGTTCGCCTTGCCGTTGGAAATGATCTCGAAAACGGGTCCGGTGCCGTCATTCTTCTCGATGGTCAACAGGCTGCCCCTGGTTCTCTTGAACTGCTTCAGGTTGACCAGGAGGAGGAAGCCCCGCTCAGCCTGGATGGAGTCGAGGAGGTCCCTGAAGGAGCTGTCGGGGACGGGGGGGATCAGGTCTGCGTTCAGGACCTTGTACGCTGGGCTGTAAGGATCTGCGCCTTTGACCAAAGTGACTCCGTGGTTTCTCTTGCTTACCCGGGCCAGATCAAATAAGTCATACACACTGTTATCATCCCGGCTCTCTGCGGTCAAAGAAAAAAAAAAAAAAAGAACTGTCACTGGTTTTTCTCACATCATCAGAGCGCACGGAAAACACAAAATTACGCACAACTGCTCCAATTTTGCTGTTACTGAGATTTTAGCCTCTACAGAAATCACACCGTAGAAAGTTTTAAAAGTTAAATAAAATACTCTCCCCAAACATTTTCCAGCCTCACCTGCCACACTGGCGCTCTCACATCTCCAAAGCATCAACAGCAAAAAGATGCCACCGCACAGCATCATCTCCAAATCTCCAAAGTGCGTCCTAATGCGACCAGAGAACAACAACAAATTATTATTGGACATATCCAAAAATGTACAAATAAAACAACTGTGCAAAATTGTCTACAAACCTTTAAAATGAAAAAATAAAATAAAAATCTCCTCTGGGGAAAAAATAGATTAAAAAGGAAAAGTCCGATTATTTATCCCGCTCTCACAGAAGCTCTAGATAAATTCAAAGCGTCTTTTTTGGAGCTCCTGTTTATTCCGATGCTTCCACTTATTCCTCTGACTTATCCTTCAGATAGAAGCGCTATTTAAATAGTTTAAAGACATTCCTGAGCTCCTGGCTGGACCAATGGGAAGGCAGCAGCGCAGAGGGACGGACTTGTTTTCTTACCTCACAGCCAGTAGGAATAATATCCGAGACGCACACAGAAGGGGAAAAAACGCATTCCTGAGCTGGATTTCCATCACCGGACAAATATTTCAAACACCGACTGGAGCCAAGAGTCAGTCGTTTCCGGTTTAATAAAATCTTTAATTGTTCCTAATTTTATTTCAACTGTCATTTTGAAAAATACATTTATTTTTTATTTAATGAGATCCAATTTTAGTCTAGAGAAATAATCCAGTAGACTGGGAATACAAATCCAGTTATGAGTGGATCTAAAAGCCATATAAAGCTATGAAATCATATTCCAGAGCTTACACTCGTGATTTAATTCCAGCACATATTCATCACACACAGCAGGCTGCTTCAAGCTCTGTGCTGTGCTGCCTGGGTTGTTGCGCCATGCTGACCACCAGGGGACTCCGTGAGTAATGAACAGTGGTGCTGAGAGGACTGATGGAGGACACTTTCTCCCCACCATGTCCAACTCAAGCATGTTTCAAATGTGATTTTCCTTTATTACAAATAAAGATTGAATATATACAACATTAATAATCTTTGTTTCACAAGCCCTGAAATGCCAAGAGAAAGTTCAGATAATGAGCAGGATTGGGAATTATTTAGTTGCATATCTCATCCATATTGTTACATGAAGAAAATCCAAAGATAATACATGAATGAGGTGCCATGTTGACATATTATTTTCAGTTTTCTATATTGGTTCAGTTTTAGTTCATTTGACAGTGAAATTGGAAGCCCTCGGATCCTTTACTTGAAAAAATGTTCACCTCATTTGTCAAAATCTTTGGATAAAGTTGGATGTAAACTGGACTTGTTTGAATCTGTGAAGGAGAGGAGGACACAGAACAAACTGTTATTCATTCTGGATTAACCCTGACCAATCAAACCAATGGTAGGAACATATAGGAGATATTATATTACTTATATATCATATATAATAGATCTCATTTGCTGTCTTCCCTGTGCAACACCTTAACCTACTGCTGCAACAAAATTATTTCCCAACTTGGGATCTATCTATCTATCTATCTATCTATCTATCTATCTATCTATCTATCTATCTATCTATCTATCTATCTATCTATCTATCTGTACTCAAAGAAAATGTCTTATATGTCTGAAATAACTTGTTACACAGTTTGCTAGTTTAGTTCACTTATTTCCCACCCTGAGCACATAAATCTGAGGGATTGTCAGCTGAATAAGAAGAAACTCATTATTTGAGCCTTTTTTTGCGCAACATTGGATAATTTGACCCTTAGGGCTTTTATGAAATCTTTAAATCTTTGATGTTTAAAAGGAAGATCCAGCTATCTTAGGTGGAAATGTTAGCAACTCATGGATATGCAATAAGAGGCCCCAGCATTTTTTTAAAGCCAGTAATACTTCGAATCACCAGTTTAGTGTTTAGCAATGCTTATTTGACCTTGTTTGTGTTTTAATGTGAATCTGTAAATTGTGATTAGTTCAGCAATCGGATCAATGTCAGATGAACGTCGTGGAGTTTATTATTTCCTGTCATTTTGGAGAAAACATTCTTGGAAATTCTTCTTCACCTTTGCTCAAATTCCTTCGAAATCGTCACTGCTTACATAAAGATTATAGTTTATGGCTGAGTGTTTAACCTGCGACCCCTGTTCCCGCTCTCGTCTCTCTCACACCAGCACCAAGTGAAGACAAAATTATGTGTAGTTCACCACTTTTTTTTTTTTTTTTTATTGTTGTAAATCACCGTTTGGTAAGTGTTTCATGCAGACTTGTGGAAGCGCAGAGGAAAGAGAGTGAGAATGTGACAGAGATTGAAGCTTTCTGGAAAATCGAGGGAACACAGAGGCGCCTACATGCTGTGATGACTCTGAAATAAGAGGGGAGGCGTCTAAAAATAGCAGTTCTGATCCAGATGAGACACAACATCTGGATACCTGTTCTTCAGCCAGCGTATACATACCACAGGAACGCATGAGTTTTATGACTTCTGGTGTTACTGTGACATATAGGATTTACAGCATGTACTACTCACCTTGGTGGAAACCTAAGCTGACGGAAGTTATAAGGCAGTAGTGAAGCTTCATAGGTCAAACCGTTCGAATGGAAAATAGCTCTGGGGCTGAGAAATGGGATCAAGATGAGATGGGAGTCTCTGGATTCATGGAAAAGACTTTTGGAGATATCATAGTTAGGTGTGACTGGACACATCTCTGTGGGCGTGACCGTGAGCTCACAGCGTGGGACAAGACTGTGTCGGAGGTGAAGAGCGGCGTCTTGCCAAGTTCTGATGAATACCCACTTATCTAAGCCAGAACGGAAACAGCCCATAGATAGCGAGTGTTTACTCCCGAGTGTTTCACTCCAACTGTTGGAGCTTAGAAACAGTGTCAGTGGGTGGGTGTTAAATTGTATTTAATCACAGAGCACATCTGCTCTTTTGTGCACGTGTGTGAATAAAACCAGCTCTTATTGTTTAGTCTGTGTCTTTAAATGCCTGGATACTCTCCAGACTGTGTTTAACATTAATATAGGTGGTGATAGGCGTCATAGTCACAGAAATACAAATAGTTTTGTCAAGTCAAGTCAAGTCAAGTCAACCTTTATTTATAAAGCACATTTAAAACAACAGATGTTGACCAAAATGCTGCACAAAAACAAACAGATAATACAATTTACACAAGTAAAATGTAATAAAAATGCAGTAATAATACATATAATTAAAATACCTAAAAAACAAGTGACCTAAAAGACAACTTCTCAGTCCGGTTTAAAAGCCAAAGAATAAAAATAGGTTTTTAAACGAGTTTTAAAAGTGTCACTTGTGGATGAGGTCCTGACATGGAGAGGCAGGCCTTTCCAAAGGTTTGGAGCAACTACAGAGAAGGCTGCTCTCCCCTATATTTCAATCTGGCCCTTGGCACCACCAGGAGCAACTGGTCAGCTGACCTCAGAGCACGAGCCGGCGTGTGCACAGTTAAAAGGTCTGCGAGATATGCAGGCGCTAACCCATGTAATGACCTAAAAACAAATTTGGAGTCATTGCAGAACGTTGTCTCTCTCTGAAGGTTTCAGACTATACTCAAAAAAATACTGACTGAGTATTTCGTGATTGAAAATGAAAGAGTTTTTTGGACCGGGCCTCTAGTGGACATCAACGGTATTGCACTTTTTCTGCACTTTGGCTTTTGAATGTGTAAAATATCAAATATCAGGAAGAGACTGTTCCACAGACTGTAAATAGAAATGCATGCAGCAGTTGCAAAAGTGAAGCAAGTGCCAAAATGCAGAAAAAGTGCAATACCGCTGATAGCCACTAGAGGCCCGGTCCAAAAAACTCTGTCTTCTCTTCAAAAATGGTCATTTTCAATCATGAAATACTTCGTCAATAACTGGTTCCACAAGTCATTCAGATGTTATTAGCTACAGTTAAATCGTCATATCAGTGATCTGATGGGCCATCTGAAAAAAAAACATAATTTAGATATTAGGCTTAAAAAAGATCAACAGGTCTGGTCTCCGATGACACCGGCTCTGATCAGCAGTCTCATACCCATTGGTCAGTGTCCTCAGGTTCAACGGTTAAACCCGCCTCCTAACTCCTCCCTTCATATCCAAATATGGTCACTTCTGGCTCCAAAACAATAAAAAAAAGTCAACATGGCAACTTTGAAATGCCAAACTCCCGGCTTCAAAATGTGACTCAACAAACCAACGGGTGACGTCATGTTAGCTTCATCCATTCTACACTCAGTCTATGATCAGGCCCTGTGTTTATTGAAACACTGCAGAAACCACTTGACATAAGCCAGTGTGGTTTGTTTATGATACAGTTAGCACAAGTAGCAGTAGCTATCCTGAGCTCATCGAGTGTGACACACACAAGATAGTAGAACTACTCTTTACAAGCACTGACTGTCTTTGACACATACTCTGTGTCAGATACTTTTACTTGTACTCAAAGTTACAGTACTGGATCAGATCCATTCATCCTGATGTCAGAGATAATGCCCAAAGAGTTTGTTTAATGTGCAGAGAGAGAATTTCAACCCAGATGCACACTCATAATAAGACCGATATAAGTTGAAATGACTGCAGGTAATTACAGTCGACTCAAACGTGGCAACAGGCTGGCAGTCCAACAAACAAATCCAGAGGAATGACGCAGACGCTCAGGATATTGAGGAAGGAAACAACTCTATGGCAACACAGATAAAACAACTGTGAGAGCTGAACTTATTATTATATACATTTTAGGAGTGATGACTAACTGTACATACCTCAGCAGACAGGTGAAAAGATCAGATGATATTAAAAGGCAGCACTGCACAGTTTTTACCACGACGCAGTACAAACAAACCCACAGAAATATGTTTTCTAAGCTCTCATAGCTGTTTGAAGAGATTAACTTTGTCCTTAGATATCCTCAAGATGTCAGCACTTGTGTGTGTGTGTGTGTGTGTGTGTGTGTAGTTGTTACTGAGCATATTACAGTACAAATCACATTTTTTCAGGGTCATAACAAAGATTTCATTTTAGATTTGAATGCTAAATCTGAGCTGTTTTGCAGTCTTATAAAACTGGTCTCTTTTGTTTATACACTCCAAACTGATCAAGCCGATGTTGGGTTTTTCCATCTTTGAAGCCTCATCACTGATGTGTTTATGAGTGTATGGCAATAGCGTGCTGAACATCTGATGATGGGCAGTTTATAGGACTGATATTGGGCAACATCTGATGCCATAAATCACTGTTATTGTATTGATGGGTTAAGACTCTCACTAGAAATTTACTATGACTAAGTCGTCAAATGTCAAGTCCAAACCACCTTTAAACTGGACAGGAGCCACTTCGACGTCCCCTGCAGCTACAGTTTTTTACTGCAGAATGAGACGTATTTGTTCCAAACAAAGGTGTGCATGGAAGGTTAACGTGTATTAACAACTGTTTTTGGCAAGCAGGCAACACTTGAACGCATCGTTCTTCACTGTATCAGTCATAAAACATGCCCAGGGGTGCGAGGCAGTGTAACGCATGTTCAGAGGGAATAAGATGGAAACTGAGAGTGGAAAGAGTGAGTAAGAGGTCTATGGGGCAACTAATCACACGCAAAACACCATGAGTCACTGATAAAGTGATGACTGATACAATGTGGTTACGAGCAAGGTGACCACTGGTCAACAAGAAGAAGAAGAAGAAGAAGAAGAAGAAGAGGTAGAAGAAATCTTTGTGGTGTCATTGGACATGTAACACAGTACAGAAATTGCATTTACACCCAGGGGGTCAGTGCCTTGCTTAAGCTCACCTTGGCAGTGCCCTGGAGGTAGACTGACACCTCTCCAGCCACCAGTCCACACTCCGTGTTTTCATCTTGGTTTGGACTTGATCAAGCGACTCTCTGGTTCCTAACCAAGTCCTAACCCACTGCTAAAACCATGTGACCCGTACGGGGATTGAACCCGCATCCTTGGTTGGGGGAGGGGGACAGCAGTGGCTCAGTGGTAGAGCGGCCGTCTACCAACCTAGTGGCTCAATTCCCGCTCCTCCTTGTCACCGTCGGCGTGTCCTTTGCCTCCTATGAATGTTGAATGAATGGTTTGGTGCTGGTCAGAGGGGCCATAGGTGCAGACTGGCAGCCACGCCCCCATCAGTCTGCAGGGTAGCTCTGGCTAACCTAGCTTACCACCACCAGTATGATTGGGTATGAATGAATAATGGTCTCTGTAAAGCACTTTGAGTGTCTAGAAAAGCACTGTATAAATCCAACCATTATTATTATTATTATTATTATTATTATTATTAATATTATTACAACTGAGCAAACCAGCCTCACATACAAAAAAAAAGAAACAGTTATAGATTCATGTTAAATCGCTGTCAATAATCACGAACTCATGTGTGATAGTTCTGTATTGTGTAGATGTTTGTATTTGGAATATTAACAAACAGTCTTATCTAATAAAGCAGCTGTTTGGTCTTCAAGGGAATCTGGGAATACAAGATATACTGTAAGTCATGAAAAGAAATAAAGGCCCCGTGCTGCCAGACTAAACTTTTTTTTAATCATTGGTTCAGCTGTTTTGTCTTCGGCACATGCCAGAATGCTAAAATGACTTGGATCCGTCGACTGTTGTAAATCACTATCGTAATCCTTCCTTGGCCTTGGAGGGATAAAGCAGGGAAATATGGATATTACCGGTGGCTTTGGAGCTGGCGTAACTTGGCAAAAATGATGTTCTGTGAAACAGCATTATAAGAACCTGCTCCGTCTGTGGTGAAATGCTGTCTGAAAATATTCTGCATGTAAGCATTTTCCAATATTCTGCCTTCATTCTAATGCACCATTAATCAATATTTTTGATATATGCACAGAGGACGTTTTTGCTGCACATGCACACATTAATTGGATTTCAGTTTCAGGGAATCTGTGAAACACTGCGAAGAATTATTCTTGTGGTGGCATTTAGCTAGCTCATCCTTGGATGTATGCATGGAAGAAAATGATTAATTGGTTGCAGTGAGTCTGCTCGATTCCGGCAAGTGATGTCAGAGTCTGATTATGTTGGACCAATGCTCTGAAAACTTGTCTTCTCCTACTGTTTACAGACAGACACCAAGTCAGCCGTGGTGCTCTTCGCATGCCAGCCGTACGAGGATAAAGCCCTTTAGGTTTCGTGAGTGATGGTGGTAAATGCTCGCCGCTGTGCTGTGACTTTTCTGCTGCTAAATGCACACCTTTGACTAATGAGCTGACAGACCACACGCCACTCAGCTGTACCAACTGTACCTAGGAATGTTAGACGTCTTTTGAAAGGAGAAGAAGACGAGAGTGTTCGGTTGGTGAAAGAACTGAGGCTCATCACATCGGAGTTACTGATGACCACACAAGTGGATAACGACTTTTTGGAAAGTTCATGTAAATGGTTTGACGAGGAAGCGTCCACCAACAACACTAAAGAAGTTTTCTTTGCATGACTTTAGACAGTGAATAAAAAGAGGGTAAAAGAGGGAAATCTTGTGGCATCTGTATCGTTACAGATCATTTACGAAAATCTTTTGAATATGTTCTCACAGGAAAGAGCGATATCAGCTTTAGCAAAAAAAAACAGTGTCAGTTTCATAGACTGTATATAGAAATGGACGAAGCAACCGGGGCTGAAAAACTAGGCTCATAAAAGTGTAATACTCACAATGGCCACTAGAGGCTGGCTCCAAAAAAATCCAATTTAATTCAATTCAAAAATTGTCTTTTTAAATCTTGAAATACTGTCATTCTGATGTCATTACTGAAAGTCAACTTTTTTTGAGAACTGGTGTCCAACTAAAAAACAAAACATAATTACCGTATTTTCCAGACTATAAGCCCCTATTTTTAACGCTTTAGGAACTTAAACACGGTGTTTCTCATGTATCGGCGGCACGAAGCTCATTGGCTTTTTACAAGCTAGCAAGCTCCGTGCCGCCGACACATTTAGCATCGTCACATCAGACCCGGTCAGAGTGGACCACATGAAACTGTTTGAATAAATTCAATACTGGCTTATAGACAGGTGCGCTCAATAGTCTGGAAAATACGGTAAGTAGATAATAGATTTCCAATGATAAATGTTTAGGGGTGTGGTTAGTTGGATTGATGAGTTTTTAGTGTCCTTGGGTCAGACCCACCTCCTCACTCCTCCCTTCATAACCAAATATGGTCACTTTCTGGCTCAAAAAAAAAAATCAGTATGGCGAAGTTGAAATGCCATCAACAGGTGGCATCACGTTCATCACATGGATCCTATATACAGGCGGTGGTCTATTTAGGGGCGTGGTTAATTTGATGGACAGGTCTGGCATCCAATGAGAACAGCAAACTCCTGGCTTTAAAGTCCACAAACCAAAGTCATACAGTCGATGGAACCACCTCACCCCCTGTAGATCTTCTCCTCAACCTCTTAATGGAAAGTTCCTTCAGGTTTAAAAGTGCTGAGACAATGAGTCATGATGCAACATCTGTCTCTGCTGTCAACTATGGTGCTCCATCTTAATTTTTTTATTATTATGTAGATGTAGTCTCCATTGAGACCAGCCCTGAACTTGAGTCTGATACATTCAAGGGTTCAAGGGTTAGACCCACCTACTCATTCCTCCCTTCATAACCAAATATGGTCGCTTCTGGTTCCAAAAAAACCAACTTGGAGATGTTCTAATACCAAACTCCTGGCTTCAAAATGCTAACGGGTGACGTCACGTTAGCTCCATCCTTTCTTTACACAGTCTATGGTAGGCTTGACACAAAAATATATGAGTAGTCATCTGACAAAAAAAAAAAAATCTCCAGAATAATAATTGATGCCTTTAAGAATATTGATTTTATTTATTTTTTTAAAGAAAGAAATTACTGGCATATGTGTCTGTGAAAGCCTGAAAATTACACAAGAACCCGTGGAGCTGTTCCAGGTTGAGCTCAATAAAATTTCAGTGTGTTGCGTCTTATGTCATCAGGAGACCTGAACATTCAGTTCGAGACAGCTGCTGATGTAACATTTAATTTACCATGAAACGTAAAATCTTCTGCAGTAAAAATGGAAATACTCAGTTTCAAGTTATTGTGGAGAGCTCTGTGCTGTATGTGAGAGTCTTTCAGTGCGAGTCATCACTTTTTTGCATCACTTTTCTTCCATTGCAACATAAAGGATTTCACTGAAATGACAATGTGTTGTACTTTTTTCTTTTGTTTTTTGAAAGACCACTTGGGAACTGTGGATGAGGTTTCAGTTCATAGGAGCTTACTGTAGTTTCAACACTCCTGCCACATCATGGTGTTTGGTGCTAGTGAGAAGAGCTCCCAGTCAAACCCTTTCAGCAGAACACCATCAGAGCCTGTCTCTCCCACAATCCCTTAGACGGAAATGGTTATATTTTAAAGAAAATATCTCATGGATGGTATTTGTGCAATGAGCCGTGCAGAACCAAACTTAAATTTAACGGCACTTTTTCATCCTCCCACACACTTCCAGTTCAATTTGCTGTGCTTTTCTTGGACTTCTCCGCACTGGTTTTAGGAAGTGTGTTCTCGGCATGCCGACCCTGAAGGATATTAAACGTCTAGTGAAACAGCCTTTGGTGATGGCAGCCAGGTGAGGCCAAACTCCTTCATGCTGCCATGCACCTCCCCAGACACTGCACATGTCATTTACAACACACAGTCGGTCCACAGTCAGGAGCACAGTGTCCCACTTTGCATCTTTCCCATGACATCATGCATCTGTAATGATGTACAAGGTGTAATTCTGTCAAAACAGCCTCATGGATTTGGATATGCACCCACAGGGAGCTCTGCAGCTCTGCACTGCTGTGGTGCAGCTTTACACACTTCCACAACTTTTTATTTGGCTCTTTACAAGAACACTGAGCTTATACAAACTGAACTGAGTGACCCTTGACCCATTTACTCCTTAAATTGGAATAAACATGTTGGCTAATTAAATGCATTTTTGTTTCTAGTAGAGATCCCAGTGATAAAAGCACCCTGGGATATAGAAGTCAGGCAAATGATTCCCAGAGTAAACCTTGATTTTAATGCAATGTAAGGCACTGTAATCACATGCACTTTTCCACTGTGGTCATGAGATGTCTGGATGCCTGCTGTTGCTAAATGCTTCAAATGGATAAATGGTGTGAATGAAAGCTGTGAGAATAAAAACTGTAAACATGCATTTGACAAAAGCAAAATACAGTATTTTCTGGACTATTGAGCGCACCTGTCTATAAGCCGCTATTGAATTTATTCGAACAGTTTCATGTGGTCCACTCTGACCGGGTCTGATGTGACGACGCTAAATGTATCGGCGGCACAGAGCTTGCTAACTTGTAAAAAGCCAACGAGCTTCGTGCCGCCGATACATGAGAAACACCGGTGTTTAAGCCACAGGGTTCAAAGTGTTGGGGAAAAAAGTAGCGGCTTATAGTCCGGAAAATACAGTAATCAAAGTAACAAACCACTTTACATTTAACACAACCAATAAAATAAATGGATTTGTGAGGGTTGAGAGGAAATAAAAAGAGAAAAGTAGTTTCAATGCATCTCACAAGAAATATACAACTTCATAGCAAGAGATCTGTAAATGATTTAATAAATGAAAGTCAGTCATCTGCATCTTCATAGATCAGATGCAGGGATGACCTAATGCATCAGTAGTGGGAGCTCACTCTTCATCCCAGGTGGTGAGAAGTGTAGACTTTGAGAAACCTGGGTGTGAAGTGGACTGGAGAAAGGAAAACACAAGAGCTCATGTACGGGATGAACATTCTTTACTATTGAGGTGAGGACATCACAGAGGATCCCCCATGGAGGCAGGTTTGAGACATGAATCTCCTTTGCTTCACCCCTCGGTGCACTGAGGGACTCCTGGAGGTAAACGTGTCACTCACGTTTCTTTAGCCAACTGTGGCACATCTGACCTACTTTAGAGAAAACACACACAGAAAGTTTCTATACTGCTCTCCTGCATAGATACAGAAAGCCCATGTTTTCATGTTTGACCTAAATAAATAAAAGTGCAATGCTATCATCTTCTATAATGTCTGGGAGATATATATTGTTTGTGTATGCTAGCTGCTGATTAAAATCTTTTTGACAATGTAAATCCCTGGGTTTTCAGGCAAAGCTGCCCTATTTTTGGAATTCCTTACATTCTTACAGATGTTTTTGCTGAGCAGAACCAGGTGGGATTTTAATATTTTCCAGTAGCTTTATTGCATAGATTCGCCTTAAGCTATAGGTTATACATTTCTGCTGGAATTCCCGCTCAGTTTATCTCTCGCTGCACATCTTCATGCAGAGAAGTAGAAATCAAAACACCTCATGAAATATACAGGTTCAAGGGCAGTTTTTTAATCTACTGGAAATACATGATTTTTTTCTTTGTTTCTTTGCACATTGTCTCTCTCCAAGGTTCAAGGGTACTTTATTTATACCCATAGGTAGATTTGTTTTGCAGATTTAGGTTCATCCATCTTTCCACACCAGGCACAAATGTAACAGTGAAAGGCCAAGATGAGCTGTCTGTACAACAAGGAAATATAAATGCCCGAAAAATGCCCTTGGCTCCACAAAAACGTGCGGCTGTGGCTCAGGTACTAGAGTGGGTCGCCTGTGAATTGTAAGGTTGTGGGTTTGATCCCCGGCTCCTCCTGTCCACATGTTGACGTGTCCTTGGGCAAGACACTGAACCCTAAGTTGCTCCCAGTAGTGGCTAGTGCCTTGCATGGCAGCTTGGTAGCATGGCAGCTTGGTAGCATGGCAGCTTGGTAGCCATTGGTGTGTGAGTGAGTGTGTGAATGGGTGAATGAGTTGCCTTGTAAAGAGCTTTGGGACCTAGCTAAGGTCATGAAAGCGCTATATGAATGTACTCCATTTACCATTTACAATAAAAAAGGATAAAAAGAAATAAAAGATAAAATAAAAGAGAGGATAAAATGAGACGAAAACCTCTTGGATAAAATCAGTGCTAAAAAAGAAAGTTAAAAACCCTTAAAAGAAGTTTAAAACCAGTCCAGAAGACAGTTTAAAAAAAACCAAAAGATACATAAATCCAACATAAGTAAAAGGGAATAAGTAAATAAATAATGTGCAAAACATTCCCCTATAATTTCCAGACATTTACTGACAGTTTTGCATTTCTGCAGGATTTGCTTAAAGGTTGTTTTTTCCTGCTTTTCCATCACAACCAAGGTGTGTAAATGTACCATGGAGCATTTACTGCTGATTCAAAACAGTTGGCTGTGTGGAGTAAGTGTCCAGTGTTTTCTGGGGAGTGCGCCATCGAACAGCCATTCCTCCGCTCTTCACCTGGAAACCGCTCCACAGAGACCGTCGGGGTCAAAGTGAAGAAGCTAATTAATGGCAGTAGATTCCTTTATTGTCTTCTCTGTGCTTCATAAAGACAAGAGCCCTTTTGAATTTACTGCCGCTTGTGCTGCTTCTTCCAGTCAGTGGCAGCAAATCTGCCAAGTCTAACAGGCAAAGTATCAAAAACACCTACTTTAAAAACTAAAGTGTGGTATGTGCACACACAGTATACTTCACATTTACTGCTTTCCATCACTCACCTACTGGGAGAATATTTCGATTGGTTTGTATTTTGGAGAAACGTGGTGAAGTCAGCTGACTGTCACTGTCATCATCTGGGGATGAACCCACACTTTGATATTGTCTTTTTAAAATGCATTTATTCTTCTAAACTCTGAATCTGTTACCGTTGCGAGGGCCTCACACAGCTTGCAGAGCAGTTAAAGGAAGTGCTGACTACTGTTTGCAGTCTCTACATCTTGAAAATCAATCAGTGCACCCCCACCCCCAGCGTTCTTCTTCCAGCCAGAGCTGCAGGGGGTCGCTGAGAGCTGAAGGTTCCCATCTATAGGCATCTAGTAACTCATAAAGATGAGTTATTACAGCGGTTTTCACAATATCATGTTAGTTCTTTCAGTCTGCTGCTAAGCCCTGTGTTATTTAGCTTGTTAACACTGATGAGCAACAAACACCCCAGTACCCCACGGATTAAATAAATGCCATAAATGATGCGTCTCTCATTGTTACAACCAGCATCATAGTGCTATTTTAAAGTATGTGGGTAATTTATTGTGATCCCAGGCCCGACTGCTGAACAGCTCACATGCAATAACTCATCCAAACATGAGCAGCAGCAGCAGCCTGAGGTCCGAGCTCAGCCTCGTGTTGTCCCGGTTGCTCAGGAGGGCACTAAAACAGACCACGACTGATTATTTTTCTTGTGGTTCAACATCAGTGAACCACCACACAGTGTTTAAAATATGGCAGTGCAATAAATACACGGCTGAGCATGACTATTGCCCAATCAGTCATGTTAAGATGAAAACTAAAAGGACACTGCACCTCCTCCTGTTGTTAGCCAATGGTCATTTAATACAACATTTCAGACAAGTGTGGAGAATGTAAAATATATACTTCTTTGATGCAGTTTCTTTCACTGCCAAGCTGGCTGACATTGCCAAAATATTTGTTATGGGTTTTATTTGAAATCCTGGGATGGAGTAAATCCATTTAACAGGGTAAATACTTTGTGAGATTACACAGCAGCAGTAAGAGGAATAACAGGTGCTACCTGCAAACAGGACATTTTGTGACTTCTTTCCAGTAAACTGCTGAATTGCTCTTCTCTGACTAATCCTACATCCATGTCCATAAAAGTACATTTACTGGTGTGAGCTGTAGTTGTTTCATTTTGAGAGAAGTACGCTGCACATTATAAAAATGTGTATGGGTAAATAGTGGACTATATACATGCTGGGCTAATGTAACCCAGTAAGATGGATTGTCTCTGTCTGAATAAAATACTGGTTAAAAACAACCAAATACTGAGTAAAAACAACCAAATGTTGGATAAAAACAATACCATTTAGAGTAAAAACATCAAAATACAGACAGAAACAAAGAAAACTGAGGCAACAATAACAATATTTGGCATTAAAATAACAAAATTTGGGGTAAAAAAAGCAAAACACTGAGTAAAACACCAGCATTTGTGGTAAAAACATCCACACTTCGCATAAAAACAATCAAATCTTTGGGTAAAAACCAAATCAAGTTTGGGGTTAAAACAATAAAGTGTGGGGGTAAGAACCACCAAATACTGACAGAAAAAATACTGGGGTAAAAAAATAATAATATTTGGTGTAACAATAACAAAATTTGAGGTAAAAACAAGCAATGTTGGGTAAAAAAACGTGTCTTACAGGGTTAAATGGACCCAACTTAGTCTATGTCCTCCTCATTGTCCTCAAACTCCCCCTCCTCCTCCTCCTCAGCAGTGGCCTCCTGGTACTGCTGGTACTCT
>OOFC01048528.1:0-10705 GCA_900323345.1 Pseudochromis fuscus
GAGAACACACATTAGCAGACTGGATGAGACAGGTACTGAAAAGTAAAGAGAGTAAAGCGTGCAATGAGATACCTGAAGTAATCTCTGTCCCTGTTACTAAAAAGGTTAATCCAGGTGATTGGATCCTGATCAAGGTCATCAACAGAACCAGGTGGTCAGAACCGAAGTGGGAGTGCCCATACCAAGTACTCCTGACAACACCAACAGCTGTGCAGAGAGACACACATGGATCCACGTGACACACTGCAAGGTGGTAAGTGAGGCAGTCAAGAGCCCACGCAGTGATACAGACTAGACACCCTGCAGGGCAGCTTACCATCCTGTAGAGGGCGCTAGGCCCCTACAGTAGGAGCAACGGGCCCCGGCCTGGCACTGCAGGCTAGTGAAGAAAACAACGTGGACGCCTCAACAGGCAAGCCCACCCTGTGTGGCTCTCGTAGGTGACTGACCTCCTTTCACGGATGGATCAAATCAACCTATTGTTGGGAGTAATTCTGTTGATAATCATACTGAGAGTTCTGATTGCAGGTCCCACCGAGGAAGCAGCGCAGACTGCCCACAACACATAAAATGAAGTGGTGTTTTCTGATCCTTATCAGTGCCACTCTGTGGACATGTATTTCCTCCATAGATGCAACCATCGATCAGGGGAGCCCAACAGTGGGACACCACAAGGACCCCTGTCATGGAGGAACCAAGGACAATTGGGGACACACGGCAGACATAATGTGGTGCTGTTACAATGGCACCATAAATGCAACTTTCCTAATTCCCAAAAGTATAATGACAAAGCTGAAAATTCTTACGGTTGGGAAGTCAGTAATTGGAAGGGAAATTATACAAATCTTCAGACAACTGGTAACCATATCTCATTTCATTTACAGGCAGAAAACTTAACAGCAAATATGGGTGACAATTGTACAGTACATCAGGTCTGCGCGTGGGCAAGTGGATATGACCCCTGCTGGCAATGGGCATTATGTAAGGTACCAAAGGAAACTTTTATACCTATAGGAACAGCTATCTCTGGGGGACCCAGTAATCTTGGCTTATTGTTGGAAGATTTAAACCAATACAGCATGCTCTTCCACACCCGGAAGATCCATCACATAACACATGGTACAAAGCCCCGCACACCATTGTAAGAACTGCAGGAGTAAACGAATCCTGCTATGTTTGTTCCTTACTTCCACACACACTCAGTCAAAACATGCTAACTTCACCAGTCTCATACACACAGAAAGAACAGACATGTATCCTGTATGGCATGGCGAATCGCAACAAGGCAGTATAAAACACTCTCAGAAACACCAACAAACCTGATAAAATCTTCACCAATTGGGACACAACCAACACCACGGGTCTGACACGATGTAATGACAGTTTCACTAATCAGCCGATCAGAATGAATTTGACTGGGAATATATTAGAGGCTGTATACAGACCTGTGATGACAATTCCACTCTACCATGTCCCTAGCAAATATCCCCTCTGCTTTGAGCGATGATATATCTAAAACCAGAAGTACAAATATATTCTCAGCTCCACCACACCACAGACCACTACCCACATTACAGACACAGAGATAAAAGGGACACAGAGGAAAAAGTTTTAATATCCCCTGGTGTTAAATTCTTCAGTGGAGTGTTTCTGTGGTGGGGAACAGTTAACAACGCACACAAAATAGATCATATACACATGCAGTTAGAGAACCTCACTTCCCTAGTGGTAGAAGGTTTCTCAGCATTGACACCTTGGACAGCAGCAGCAAGGCCTACTTTGGTACAACACAGGATAGCATTAGACTTAATCCTTGCTTCACAAGGAGGTTTATGTCATATAATTGGAGATCAGTGTTGCACCTACATACCAGACATTGCAGGAAACATGAGCCTAACGGTTGGCCACCTAAACTCACTTCTTGCAGACATGAAGAAGGAAGATATTGACCTCCAGGGTGGCTGGAGCGTCTGGGACTGGCTCACCTGGGGAGATTGGAGAGGAAAACTCCTCTCCCTCCTCTCCTCCTTCCTGACCACTTGTGTTCAGCAGCATCGGGGTTCATGCAAAGTTAATAATTAGCCAGCAAAGTTAGCTGAAAGAGAGGAGAAGGTAAAAGGATCCAAGAACTATTGTACATATATAATAATAATAATACAGTGCTCATCTAGACCCTCAAAGCGCTTTACAGAGACTGTTATTCATTCATACCCATGATGGTAAGCTATGATAGCCACAGCTGATAGAGGCATGGCCTGAGCCTCCGACCACCACCAAACCATTCATTCAACATTCATAAGAGGCAAAGCTGGATGAAGTGTCATGGACACACTGACAGCAACTGGTAGGAGTGGGAATCAAACCACAGACCTTTCGGTTGGTAGACAGCTGCTCTTCCACTGAACCACTGCCGTCCCGTATATGGGCTATTCCAACTCGGGTCAGTTACAAGTTTGTTTAGTCATTCTTTTATCTTCAACTCAGTTCTGATGAAGTCTATCTCAGCTGGCAACGGGCAAGAGGCGGGGTCGACCCTGGACAGGTCGCCAGCCTATTGCAGGATTAACACACAAACACAGACAAATGTTCATGCTAACACTCACACCTATGGTCAATTTAGACTAATCAGTTGACCTAACAAGCATGTCTTTGGACTGTGGGAGGAAACTCCACAGAGATTCTAAATTTGAACCCAGAACCTTCTTGCTGTGAGGCGACAGTGCTCAGTACTGCACCACTGTGCCAGCCTTGGTTATGAATTTGCAATTGTAAGAAAAGCAGCAGCATTTTCTGTCACATCCTTATCGGGATGCATCAGGACTCATTAGTGTTCACACTATATAGATATGTGGCCACATGCATTCCAGACTACCTCTACATGTGGGTTGTGTGATCAGATCTCAATGTGTCTTGGTGGTTGTGAACACTTGTATATAGTGCTGTCCACTTGTGATCCAATCACCCAAGATGCATCATAAAACCAAGTGTGAACAGGGCCTTAATGTTCTGTAGACTCACCCCAAAAATGTTGTCTCCCCTCATAGGTTGGGAGTATGCCTTTGATAAGCTCAACACTCTGAACCTGAACACCCCCTACGACTACAACTCTGTCATGCAGTACCACAGGTTTGAGGAGGCCATTGTTCTGTTCACTTAGATCATGTCATGTCATTGTGTTATTATCTCTGCGACAGACACAGACAATTAATACTTTGTTTATGCCCAAGATGGTGGCGTTCTGAATATGCAACTTTATGTCAGATCACAAAGTTGGGACACTAAAGGAAAAGTGATGAGTACAAGTAATAAAAGAGATTTCATTCCTGCTTAGCCTTCAGTGCTGAATTAATCCCTTTCTTCTGTACAGTGTAGAAAACATGCTCACCAGTGTCAGCTTGAAATTAAACAAGATTAGAACAGCTCTTATTATGGGAATATGCAATGTGGCATCAAGGTGAGATATTCTTATCAGGGGCTGAATTCTGTTTTCACTCCACTTCCTCCCTCAGTGTCCCAAATATCCTTATAAGGAGTGTTTTCCGGCGCCGTTGATGCTTTATAATGTGCTGCTCTCTCGCTGTGTTTGTCTGTCTTCAGGGATAGCAGTAAGTATCATACATTCTCAACAACACTCTTTTAAAAGCTGTTTTTGGTTTATAAATGAGGTAAATTAAGGAGATTATTTGATCTCTCTGCAGGTTATTTGTTGACATGGTTGAGCTGAAGTGCATTCTGGGCCTTGTGGTCCTGGTGGCTGTCTCAGCCTGGGCCGAGGAGGAGGTGAGGGGCGCTCTAGTTGTATCACATCTGGACTGTGTTGGAAAACAATTATTCTAAATGTGTTTCTCTGTCTCTCTTTTATTTTGAAATAATTTTTGGGAAACTCTGGATTCTGTAAGTTCACCTTTTGTTATATATAAAAATCTATATAAATGCAACATGTTTATGAATGAGTGTGTGAATTTATAATAAGAAATAATATTGTAAGAATTTAATCCACTATGTAGATATTATGGACAACTTCACGACTTTTTAATATTGGTTCTAAAATGATAAAAATTATAGTTGGATTTAATCTGAGAATCCTATCAAAACACATTTTGTATTTCAGCTACAGCTCAAAACTCTCTTTTTAAAAGTGAAGCTTAAAAATCTTTTTAAATGTGTGTTTGTGAGATTGACCTCTGACCTGTAAAGCTTCATCATTCATTCCTGTGTAGGTCACTGAGGCTTTGACAACCGGAGAGCGGATTGAGAGAGCGAACAGAGATGTTGGTAAGCCACCATAAAGTTCAGTTCATATTTAATTGAAACCCCTTCCCCATCTTTGCTCCAATTTCCCCTAAAAATATGCAAAGAACACAACTTCATGATCCTTAATAGCAGCTGGAACTGTTTTACAAATGTAAATCTATCAGTTCTTCATGTTGGAGGAGCAACGATCACTTCTTTAAACTGCTCTTTGCTGCAGTGCGTTCTCCTGATGAGCCGTACGTAGAGGATGATATTGCGTATGATTCTGAGGCTGAGAGAAACGCTGACCCCTGCACATCTCGCGGCTGCTTGTGGCCCAAGTCCTCCGATGGAAAGGTCTACGTCCCCTACACCATCTCCAGTGCCTTCTGTGAGTAGATCCTTCTGTCATTCAGCCTTTAAAGCAACGTTCAACGTACAACGTACAACGTTCATCCATTAACACACAGGATCATGCGGATTCAAGTTATTTATCTTTTCTATTTTCCCAGCCTCTCGTGAGGTTTCAACCATCCATCGTGGTCTGTCCTCCTTCCACGACATGTCTTGTATCCGCTTTGTGAAACGTACCAGCCAGAGAGACTACCTGAAGATCCAGTCTCTCAAAGGGTAAATACAAAGGAAACACATCGTCCTGATTTGTTCTGGCCTGGTTGTTTCCTGTTGATGACCCTGCCTCCAAAAAGTACTAAACTGTTGACCAATGCATTGGTTGGTTGGTTGTTTGCAACATTACAGAAAAACTACTGCACAGATCTCAGTTAGTTATTCGTGTATTTGTTTGTTTTCTTTCTGACCAACTTATTTATTAGCGATGTTCAGTATTAACCAAGAAGCAAATGGTTAAAATGGGATCCTGTCTAACAAAAATCACAAAATCCTCCAACATCTCCAATAATAGGCAAATTGCATGTGTTGCTATTGCACCAGAAGAGGGCAGCAGACCACAGTCTGGTTTAATCAGGTACAATCACAGCCTGAACTCTGGGATATACAGTTCAATAGGTGGTGGTGTTGTTACTACGTACGGCTGCACGTTGCCAATACATTCACTGACAGTATTTCCTTATCATATTAAACACACATACAGTTAAAACATACAAACATAAAGTTGCAATGATTTTCATTTCAAAGCACATTTTCAGTTTAAATCTAGATAGAAAGGCTCTTTGTTGTAAACAAATCAGTTTGGTATCATTTCATTGATACTTTTAGCAGCAACATATTTGCAGTTTACCAGATACTTTAATGTTCAGGAGACTTTTTTTTTTTAATTTATTGCTTTTACCTTGTAGCAATTTGGTCAACCTGGTGGTATGTAAAGTGCATTATAAATAAAGATGCAGTTGCTGTGGTGTTTCCCATGTTGTCAGGAAATACACTGAGATGTGTCCTGAACTGTCGCAGGTGTTACTCCTACATCGGCCGTCGCAACAATGGCCAGGATCTGTCCCTGCAGCGTTCAGGCTGTGTTTACTACGACACCGTCCAGCATGAGGTGCTCCACGCCCTGGGCTTCCACCACGAGCAGAAACGTTCTGACCGCGATCAGTACATCCGCATCCAGCTGCAGAACGTCATCCCTGGTTTGTCTCTCCTCTGATCTTTTTTCTTAAGTGTTAAAATGACATCTCACTGCTGTTAGCCATGAAATATCCCAGCACCGTAGACTGTATACAGAATGGCTGAAGCTAATGTGACGTCACCCGTTGGTTTGTGGACTCTGAAGCCAGGAGTTTGATATTTGAACGTGGTCATGTTGGTTGTTTGGAGCCAGAAGTGACCATCATCTTTGGCCTCATCTGAGCTACCTGGTTACTTTATCTATTTCTTTATACAGTCAATAGCCAGCAAACAAACTCCCACAAAACTCTCTGCAAGACAGTGAATATTTGTATTGAACAGTAAGATACAACTTGTAATATTTCTACTTTCTCTTCAAATCTCTAGGGAAGGAGCACAACTTTGACAAAGTCAATACTCTGAACCAGGGAACCACTTACGACTACGGCTCTGTTATGCATTACGGCAAGTAAGGAGCTCTACTTTACATCTGTCGGTGCCATTGTTGTGGTGTAGAATATGATCAGACGGCCGAAACATTTGTTTTCAATACAAGGCACAAGGCAAAGATTTGGACGAAGCTAATGTGATGTCACCCGATGGTTTGTGGACTCACAGGAGTTTGGTATTTGAATGTGGCCATGTGGTTGTGACCATATTTGGATGTGAAGGGAGGAGTGAGGAGGCGGGTCTGACCCTTAAACCTGAGGTCACAGCCTAATGTGTGTGGGACTGGAGTTCATGCCTGGTCTTACTGGAGACCAGAGCTGTCAATCAATTTAATCCCGCCTCTAAATCTTCCTCTTTTTGAAGCCTATTATCTTCTTAATGATGAAATGATTTTCAGATGGACCACATCTCTAAGAAGAAGAGTTGACTTTATCTAATGACATCAGAATGACTTATGGAAAAAATGTATTGACTGAAAATTTCAGGATTAAAAATGACAATTTTTTAATTGAAGTCAGTTGGAGTCAGTGTCTTGGAGCCAGCATCTAGTGGCCGTTGGGGGTATTGCACTTTTTAATTTTTTTTAGCTTCGTCTATTTCTACATACAGTCTGTGGTGCACTCTCAGCAGGTGTGGGTACTGGGAGGTGGACTTTCCTACGTTTTTCCCCCCGTCTCCAATATTTGTGCTAAACTAAGCTAAGCTAAGTAGCTGCTGGCTCCACCCTCACATAAACAGGGGCTCGATTCATATTGTTCTCAACCAAACCTTTTGCCGACCAACTCTTTGTGGTTTCAGATACGCCTTCTCCAAGAACAACCAGCCCACCTTAGTGGCTATCCCTGACTCCAGTGTTGAGTTCGGCAAAGCCACTGAGATGAGCCAGAAGGACATCCTTAGGCTCAACAGGCTGTACCGCTGCTGAACAGCCTCAGCTCCAGGTCAAAAATACATTTCAATACCCAGATTTCTGACTGATTCATATTTTCTCATGTAAAAAAATCTGAATGTCCTCAATGTCTCACCATCAAACAGGTGACCAGGGTGATGCATAGAAAGCAAATCATCTTCAGGAAGAGACTCATCATCATCGTCATGTTGTTGTTTGTCAACAGTTAATATTAAATCATGTAAATTCCCTCAATAAATTACCATTAAGCAAACGCCTCCTCTGAGTTTGTTCATGTTAAAGAGATGAGTTTCTGAACATGTTCAATGTCATTTATTGTTTTTAACAATTCACCACTTGAGCCTCCAAGTTTCCACCTGGACTTTTTATGCTTGTTTTGATTTTAAATTCAAATTTAACACGGAAAATCTAACATTCATGTCCAATTGCAGTGTTTTTGATCACTAAAACTCTAAACTCAAAATACATTTTTGTGTTTTTCTGCTATTCTTACTTCAGCCTCCCTGTTATTACTCTCTTACAACAATTATATAGTAAATCAGCTGTTTTGCGGCTTCTGGGAGAGACGCTAGTGCAACATCTCAACTCTCGGAAACCACTGGAAATTTTCCAATTGCTCAAACTGTGACATAATTACGGTAATCCAAAGAGGCACGTGCAGATGTAGGCCCCGTCCACACAGAGACAAAACGAATATGTCTCCCCGAAAACAGATATTTATATCTGCGACTACACGAAAAAGCCAAAAACTGTAGTCAATATGCCAGGCCTGTATGTGGCGCTGTAACGCTGCCACAGAAACACACCAAAACAAGGAAGAAGACATGGAGCATGTGCATTAAACTCACACAAGGTAAAACCAACACCCACAACAACACACACTTGTTGCTCACGGTAGTTGTGTAGTTTCAGAAGATTTTGCTGTAAAAGTCAAAACAAGTCCAGTAGCTGCTGCAGCACTAACGAGACGCTGTGTTCCTCCATTTTTACTGTTGTTGTCGGGGTTGCGCAGGTGAGTTAAGGGTCAGAGGCGGGGCTACAGCGGCAGCGTTTCAGGAGAATGCGTATTCGCCGTCCACATGGAGACGCAGCAGGTGGCGTCTTAAGACTTTCCCACTCTGCACTCTGGGACCCGGTTTCAAAATCGGTTTCGGCTGCCAAATCTCCGTCTCTGTGTGGACGCAAGGCGTAAATGATAAAAAACTTTGCCGTATACAGTGAAACCCGTCTCCGTGTGGACGGGGCCTTAGTTTGGTGAAGAGCTTTGCTATGACTCGCTAAATTGCTAACGTCTTCGCTGCTAACGTTAGCTGTGGCTGGGTTACGTTGATGTTGTAGCTAAACTTGAGCTGCTTCGGTGGTAAGCTAACTCCTTGTTACAAAGAAGATACATCACTCTACCTTTATCCACGGTGCCGTTGGGGTGTTTCTGAAATATTCACATTCATTGCACTGACAACTCTCACATGCTCTTCATCTCCATGTCTCCTCTCTGCACCTCTCTGCTCCTCACCTTGCTCTCCCAACTACAATGGGAGCCTATCAACTTATGCTAAACACAATGAGAGCCAATCAGTGTCCACTTCAGGGTGTGACTGACCGTCCTGCCCCCAACAACACAAGCACAAACAGCCCAAATCATTTAACAGAATTAAAAAGGCAACTCGCATATAGACAGTTATAGATTAAAAATTTGATTAATGAGATTAAAAAACAGAACGCGCTAAATATGTCTGCAATTAATTAATCTCAATTAATGGCTAATTTGACACCCCGAAAGGTAATATTAAAAAACAGATGATCCAAATCTCAGCATTCATCAATCAAGTATCAAATGTAATAGCAATAGTTTTATTGATCATTATTGTTTCAGTGTAAATTTGATGAATGACTTTGCTGATTATTTATAGTTTTGAAGTGATGGTGAAACCGTTCCCAGTGGAAAATTGTCGACTCTTCTGGGAAACAACATTCTGGGAATAAACACCTGGTATCAAGGTGAAAGTGCTACCAGCTGCAGCAGGATTATTTATATTTCTTATCAGTAAAGAAAAAAGGTTCCAATCAGTGTTTGTGAAGCTGTACAGAGTCACTGACCAGTTTCCATGGAGTGTTTATACTGTGATGGTTAATTATCATCAGAGTTCTCCCAGAGTTATAATGGATGCACTGACAGTTAATATCTGTCCATAGACTGTGTGTAGAATGGACCAAACTAACATGACATCACCTGTTGTTTTGTGGACATTTAGGAGTGTGAACTAAGACCTGTTTTTTTTTGTTGTTTTTTTTAAATAGAGACTTAAAGTTAGCGTTTAAAAGGTTTATCCAACAGAATGAATAATTATCTGTGTGATTAGTTCACACTGTTCATTACTATGTGGTAACCACCCATAATGATGATGCAGTAACAGACTTCTCCTCCCACCAGAGTACACATGAGAAACTGAAAAACTTGAGTGTATCTAGCTGTTGCAGTACAGCAGGTTGATGCGGTCGAGGTCGTTCTGATTCATCTGTTTGGCCTCGCCAAAGACCACGCTGGGGATGGGAACAGCCATCATGGTGGGGTTGTAGTCGTCCTTGGAGAAAGCCTGTCTGGAAGGAGAGACGGGACGACAACAATCAATGATTTTTTTTAAATTTATCAATGTGCAGTTTTATAGAATACAGACCTGTGGTTCTAAAAAGAAGAGTCTGTTTTATTGAGGGTATTTTGACGGGTTATTAATAAATCATGAAGAAATATTCAAATTACTGCTGTCAAACAATTGAAATTTTGAATCTGATTAATCTGATCTGAGGGTTGCTGTGGATTAATTTAGATTAATCATGATTAAATATCACTACTTTTTAATCTATAGGCTATTAATCGCATTTCATTTTGCATGAGGGTGCTTTGTCACAAGCTGGTGATGCGTTAGCTGAAGTGCTAGCAGTATGTACTAATGTATGCTTCATGTTAATGTGGTGTTTTAAGCTGAAAGTGCTTCAGTGAAAAGAAAACTTCTTCCTGCAGAGAGTCAGTCACTATTCTGTCTTGATTTTTTTGTCCTCAGATTTCCTACCAACATGCTGTTTAGCATCCTCCATTTTCATTGGTTGGTTCTGCTTCCTGTCACCACAGGAATAACTCCCTATTGGTGCAGGTGTGATGGCAACTCCACTTGGACAAACTGCCTGAAATGTGTTGCCAGAGACGTTCAGAGTCATTCTGTGCTGCAGGTGGATTAATTGCGTAAAAATTATTCATCAGATTAATCATGATGTTGGATTAATCTGCGTTAATGCATCAATATTGACAGCCCTAATTCAAACACTAGCAATGAATCATCCCACTAACGAGTCCTGGTTCAGAGATACAGGCTCATCCAAACCTAATAAATGATTAAATTGCTGAAAACTACAGTTACAGTTAAGGGATTAGTTCATAAAGTATAAAAAATAAAAGTGGCATAATATGCATGTACAATTCCCTTTAAAATGCACAGTTGTTTTATTAATGTTTTGGGGGGTTTTTTTGGGGGG
>OOFC01048529.1:0-13389 GCA_900323345.1 Pseudochromis fuscus
AACGAGAGTTCCCCGACACCGAGGCCCTGCGCATGTGGGAGGCCTGCTGGGCTCACTACCAGGTCAGGGCCGAGTCCGAACAGCCCCAAAAACAACTACCGTATTTTCCGGACTATAAGCCGCTACTTTTTTTTTTTTCCAACGCTTTGAATTCTGCAGCTTAAACACCAGTGTGGCTCATGTATCCGTGGCACGAAGCTCGTTAGCTTTTTACAAGCTAGCAAGCTCCGCGCCGCCGATACATTTAGCCTCGTCGCATCAGACCCGGTCAGAGTGGACCACATGAAACTGTTCAATTCAATGGCGGCGTATAGACAGGTGCGCTCAATAGTCCGGAAAATACGGTAATTCACTTTGTGGTTTAGATTCGGTTTGAAACCTTTGGTGGTTTTTCAGGAGGCATCTTAAGATGAATTGTGTTATTCCTTTGAAGGCTGCTGAATGCCTAGCATGTGTTCCCACATCCCCAAGGTTTTGATATTTCCTAAAGATAAATAGCTTCACTTGAACTTTACATACTTACTCCTGGTGCATGTTTTTTTATTTTTGAAACCCCCCCACTCAGTAAACTTGTAACTCTGTTGATTTCCCTGCAATGATACAGAGCTTAACGCCTCGTCTCACTGAGGCAGAGTCGACTATCAGTCTCTCTGCTTCGTGCCATCTGTTCAGACCCTGCTAGATGTTCTTCAGCTGCAGGTGGCGATGGAGCAGATAGGAGAGTGAAACCTTGGTTTAGACAGTTGGGTGTTACGCACCAGATGGGCTAAAAGCAAGAATTACTGATTGATATCTGATTTTTCTGAACAAGGGAGACTTCAAGTGGTGTTGGATCCCGGCGAAATATTCTCGACTGTTCTGTGAAGCAAAATGTTGATGAAATTCAGACGTATCAGGAGGTGAACAGTGCACGAATCTGTAATCAAAACATGAGGGTGAATATTTAACAGACAATGAGATGTCAGCTGGAGATCAAGATCTAAATGTATATATAATAAAAGGAGCACAAAAGTCATGAAAAACCGAACAAATTCAGGCTGTATTTCTATGGAAGCATATTTTTTATCTACTATAGTTTTTTCCATCGCTCTTATCTGTTGTTTTCAAATAGTTTCCAACCACAAGCTCATGACTAAATACTGAGAACTGAGATCATGCCACTGAATTCTCAATAATTAGAGACAACAGAGGTTGATGATTCACAGGTTTTCCTGCACTTGTCTCCGATCTTTGACCCTCTTCACTGATACCGTTTCTCTCTTTCTGCAGACGGACTATTTCCACCTGTTCCTGTGTGTGGCCATCATTGTTCTCTATGGGGAGGATGTGACCGAACAGCAGCTCGCTACTGACCAAATGTTGCTCCACTTTAGCAATCTCTCCATGCACATGAATGGAGAACTGGTGCTCCGCAAGGTATCGCAGCCTAACGTTTCCATCATTTAGTTTTGTTACTCTGCAAACCCACAGTGAAGGGAACCATGAAAATTTTAAATAACTTATTGTGATCTGCTGCATTACTGCACATTTAATCCAGCCCCAGTGTTGCTTGCATCAAGCGCTGCAACAAAGCAGCTGATACACAGTAAATTGCCCGCAGAGGCCTTGAGCTACTAAATGGGATGCTGCCAGTGCCATGCAGAGGATTTATGATCTGCATCCCTGCTATTGTGTCTCTGGCTGCTTCCTCATGTTTATGGATGTTGTGTTAGTTCTGCTGCATCCACAGGCAGTGAGTCCACGTTAGCATGCGGCTGGTGTAACTTCTTTTGTTGTTGCCTGAGATTTTGCATCTGATATTCTAGAAGGCGGGCACGCCGGCTTTTTAGCTTTAGGTAACACCACGCAGCGCTGACCTTGACAGCCTTTTGTTATGTTTTAGCCAAGAGTCAAGGCTATTGATTTAATGTTTTCATCTGCTATGTTTGAGATCAGCAGCGTTCTGTTTTGCATTTACTGCCAATGTTTCTTGTTCATCCAAAACTCCTGTTTATTTTGGTTCTTGTTGCCATGTTGGTTCTGCTCTTCCAGGCCCGCAGCCTCCTCTACCAGTTCCGCCTGCTCCCCAGGATCCCATGCAGCCTGCACGACCTTTGTAAACTGTGCGGCCCGGGGATGTGGGACAGCCGCTACATCCCCGCTGTGGAGTGTTCGGGCGAGCACCCAGACTCACAGAGCTGCCCCTATGGAGGCACCTCCACCCCGCAACCCTCCTCACCCTCCCCATCGTCCACGCCGTCACCCTCACCAAACCCCACACCCACGCCTCCATCGCACGGCAAGAGAGGCTCCAAAACCCGGGACATATTCACCTTCCGGAAACAGTCCTGAGGTGGAGGTTAGCGAGAGCGGTTGCTCGTCTTAGCTCATGTCAGTACAGCGAACGTTTGAATCCAGCTGCTGGGCTCCACCGTCCCTGCTTCTAGTTTCACTCTCCTGACGAGGATTCCTGGCACTTGATCTTTTCACGTGGTGCAATGTGGAACACTGCCTTACCAGAACGTTTGTTTTCCGACGTTCAGTATCACATGAATCTGCGATGAGGACGGTTTGTTTTCGGACAGACCAGAGGTCAAGAAGCTGCTTCCCTCTCGGAGCAGAACAGACAATCACCAGCCACTATGTTGGTCTGGAGCTACTTCAGGTTCTAGTCTGCTGCTGGCTTGGCATTCTTCCATGGGTTTTGTGGGTAGGGGTCACATCAGGGTCTGAGACAACTGGGCTGAATTCTTGCAGACTCTGACCCAGGGTCAAAATAAACTGGAGATTCATTCACGGGACTTGAACTTGAACTTTCAAAAAAAACCTTCCTGTGTTTTCACAGTGGAATATTTGTGTGAATATCAAATTATATGTGCATATCTCACATCTGAGCAGGACATTTTTAACATAAAATCCAAACCCTCGGTGTTAACAAAGGAGGGTCGACCTACAGAGGAAGAATTACAATTAATTACTGGTACTTTTCAATTTCATTTCATTTTTCAACAAGTGAATGTTTGAGTTTGTATCAGCTGTTACAAATATTTAGCAATATTATATCCTTGCATGAGCAGTTCTTTACATATAGAGGGCACAATGTACTTGTTGCTGGAAAACACATCAACCCATAACAGAGGTAAGGATGTGTTTACACAACAAACATCCGCATCATGATAGGGCTCCTCATATTTCTTCATCAGATGGTGGTAAGGAACATTCTCATCATTTCTCCGTTTCCTGACGAGCAGGAGGAAGAAACCCGCCTGTTTCCTTCTGATAAAACCTCCCGCCGGTGTTCACGTTACCTGTTGAGAAATGGGAGTTTTACCATTAGTCATAAAATGAGTTTCCTGTGCGAGGCGTGGGATGGATGCGACGTCGCCAAAGAGGTTTTAATCCTGACAGAAAAACGGATGGCTTCAGTTCTACTTGAAAATTTCATCTTCTGTGTCGAACCAGGGTTGTGAAAAATTGTCAGCACAGATTTACAATGGGTTTTTTTTCTTCCACTTTCACCTTAAAATGAATGCACTCAAAAATCAGTCCACATGAATGTATAGTTTGTTTGTTTTTTCTTCTCACTCGACAACAACAGTGTGAAACTCTTTGAATGTGTGTGTGTGTGTGAACTGGAATGACCTCTAAACATCTGGTGAGCCATACAAGGCCTCGTGACCATTTTCTTTAATTATAGCAGTCTTACAGAGAACCTGGGAGGGAAAGAAGAAAGACAAACCGTCCGTCTTTGTGTTCAGGCTTCATACACAGATATATCTTGGTCTTTGCTTGGAAACTTTCCCCCGAGAGCTTTGGAGCGACACTGGGGAGTGAAAACATCTTTAAATTGCTGCTAAAACATAACATTAAGACCTCCTGTCAGCCTCCCCTCCACCCCCAACTCTCTCTGTCTTTCACTCAGCGAGCAGTCTTTGCAAATGGCATTCATATCTGCTCTTCCCCATCACGTGCAGCTGTTTGCTGGAAAAGCCCGCAGACTTTAGAGGATGGTGAAGTCAGAAAATAATCAAACTTTGTGTGTGTGTGTGTGTGATTGAGATCTCATGAATTTTCTTACCATTAAAATCACATTGTTTACACTGCAAGTCACAAGCTTTGATTAATGACTGCTCCCTGTTCAGGGGGTTGTTGTGAATCGCGGTCACGAATGTACAATGTTGCTGTTGAGCTCTATGATATGTTGATGTAATGCTGTACACAACACAGATTAAAAAAAAAGAGCTTATTCTTATTATTGGTATTAATAAAAATCAGAGTAATAAAATAAAGTCCTACTTTCATGAAGCTTCATGAGGAAATGTTTTGCTGGAAATACACCAAACATGCAGGTTATAAAGTGAGAAGGAATTTAATTTATACAGATTAATTAATAGCAATATTTTGTATTTTTTTGTAATTTATTAAAGAAATACAGATATTTTGATTGGTATGGAGGAACAACTATGAACAAAAATCAAATTGTTGACAGTTTATCAGAAATAACAAAATGCTTTGTGCAGTTATGATCCAAAAACAACTGAAAAATTGTAATATATTATTATCATATTGGAAGGATATGAATAAATTGTATTGTAAATGAAATTAATCTAATGATCCAAAGCTGGTATTAAAGCTGTTTTGATACCAATATTTAAACTATAATGACAGTCGTGATGGTACAATGTGGATGAATGTTTTTTTTGCTGCCCCAATACTGAATCAATAATATTCTACATTATATCATAATTTACAGTTTGTTAACATTAAAGCAGAAAAGCTACTGGTCAGTAAGTCAGACTGTAGAAATGAAACCACAGAGAACTACATTAAAAATGCTTTCAACATCTTCCTGTTTCATATAAAAGTTACATTGTTTTACTTTATTTGTTACAAGAAGTTTTATTTTGTCAGAGGAAGATCTGCACCAGTGTTTCTGGGATTTACATCATATGTAGAAACTGCATAAAATTCACATTTTAAACTGAGCTTTACAACATTACAAGAAATCTTTTTATTTATTCCAAAAGCAATGACAATGACATATTAAAGACTTTGTTCAACTCTGAACCCGTGAGGAGAACTGGTTTCCCGATTTCCAATAATCTTTACATTGATTCACAGACCCAACAGGTTCAATATTTACCTAAAAAATAAACATTTTCTCTCCACTTAAAAAGACAAAGGATGCGACCAAACACCTGTATGTTAGAAATAATCTTACAAACTGCTGTGGCTTTGTAAAAATATGTTAAACATGTGAAAATACACTTCATATGTGGCAATTTAATCTGTGGATATTTCGAAATCTACAACATCTGAACAGTTTTGCCTCTTGTAGTCCACAAAGCAGCAGTATTACTGTGTTCACTCTAAGCAGCTACCTCAACATCAAAGTGTTGTTTTGTAGTGTACCTTTCCTTTCACGCTGCAAAGATAAAAAAAAAAAAAGGATGAGATATGAATTCTGCCTCACTGGGGATTTCCATTCCCGCTTTCTGACAAACAATATAAGGCCTCCCATGAGAAAAAGCAGCAGAGGCAGACAACACGTTTCCCAGTTTAACCCTAAACGAACGAGCAAAGTCTTATCAGCCTCTGCTGTTTGTTGTGGCTGTTTGACAGTGTGTGTGTGTGTGTGTGTGCGTGTGTGTGATGGCTCATGCATCTGACAGCAATCAACTGACTGTCACGGACAGCTGTGGAGATCAGACTCCATCGTCTGGTGGCTGGTTTCTTGAAAATGGGAGGAAGCAGTCCGAGGCTGACAGGCTGCTCTGGCACTGCAGGTAGATTCTGGTTTAAGTCTCTGAGCAGCTCCAGGAAAATTTGAGCCATTTTTCTCTGGAAGACACAAACATGTTAGGAATGTATTTTTTTTGACACACACACTTCTGCAGCATCCAGTGACTAACCAGTCGGGAGTTTTTTCACATCCCAAACTCCCCTTCACTCCTCCTCATCTTCACTATATTAATCCTGCTGATTAATGCACTGAGATGAGTATAATGGCTTTCAAAAGGAAAATGAGTCGGAAATCTCCTCCACCTATACCCCGCCATCGCCCAGGGACCCAATCCATTGTAGGCAATTCTCTGCTGTACGCGGGATTATTCTGCTATCCAGAGACCCCGCTGCCTCTGATGTGGGGGCCTGCCTGCCTGCAATTACAACCCATTAGTCCCTGATTGATAGCTTCTCTCAGGGCTAATGCATTTCTGTAATAGAAAACAAGATAAAGGGAAAATGACGATAAATACATAAATGAATAAAACGCCACTTCTCATTACTCAAATCTTTGTCCTCTTTTGCGTCAGTGCAGTTTTTATCCACAGAAAAGTTGCTGCTGCATGGATCCACTGAACAGTACAAAACTCTGTGAAGCTCATTGGAGGCATTTTGTTTGTTTCAACATAGATGTTGATTGATAAGATCTGTGGTTTAGCAGGAAGATGTGTGTGGAATGATTTGCTCAACTGGTTGTGTTACATCCCCACAAGCACCACACACACTATCAGTGACCGACGCTAAGTACTTGAGCTGTGTGGAGGCTCTTTGTGTTGGAGTACTACTCAAATGCTCCATCACTCTTTGGATATCCATCACAGTAAAACCTACATGGGTGTACATGTGTTATTGCTCCTCCCCTCCACCCTCTTTTCAGCCACCAAACTCAGCCATTGTTGAATTATAGCCCTCCTCTCCCCTCCTCCTCAATCCTCCAGTTTCCTCTGCCTCTGACTGAGTGACAGTGTGGGGCCTGGCTACTCTCCTGTCGTGAGGTCTGCATTGAACGCTGGGTTATTACCCCCTAATTATCAATTACAGGGCTCGGCTTCCACACCTGGAGCAGGCCAGGCTGGGAATGAGCTTAGCCCATTAGGCTGGACCTCCGGCTGGGCTGTTTATAGAGGGGGCTGGGCTCTACCCTCTGGAGGTGTTAATGGGCCTTCCAGGGGTACAGTCACCAGGCTGGTCCACCAGCAGGTCTGATAACAGCGTGAGAGGATGGATACATGTTCAAATCTGAGGGATGGAGAGGTGTGTGTTGTTTTTTTTGTAATTGTCGCTGGGTTCCACATTTGAATTCAGAGCTTCAATAAAAAGTTGATGCGATCAGGATTTAGTGTTGTTTTTAAATCCATGTGACATGAAGGTCTGCATTACACAATAAAGATAAAGGCATTTCTACTCATTTTAGTTGGAGATAATTTGTCAAGTGGCATCACTTGAGACCACAGACACATGGATTATGAATGTCTCAGTGTTTAACAAGCAGCAAGAGTCAAAGAAATGACACTGTTTAGGTTTGTAAGAGGAGTAAGAGGAGGTTCATCAGGCAGAGGGACTGCCAGTGGAAACCAGCCTTTTGGCTATAATTAGGTGCATTTGCATTTTATTGTTAAAATGTTTATTAGTGTACATTGTCCCTCAAGAACAAATAAAGGATAAATAAATAAATAATGTAGGAAACGAGAGAACATACTATACAATACGATACGGTACGATACAATACGGTACGGTACGATACGATACGATACGATAAAATACGATACAATACGGTACGATACGATACGATACGATAAAATACGATACAATACGGTACGGTACGGTACGATATGATACAATACGATACAATACGGTACGGTACAATACGATACGATACGATACGCTACGATACTATACAATACGATACGATACGATACGATATGGTACGGTACGATACTATACAATACGATACGGTACAATAGGATACAATATGATACAATGCGGTGCGGTGCAGTGTGGTACCATACGATACGTTACGATACGTTACAATGCGACACGACACGATATGACACGATCTGATATGATATGACTTGATACGATACGATGCAATACAATACGTTACGATGTGATATGTTACGATGCGATACAAGTTTATTAATCCCCAAAGGGAAATTAAGGTGCTCCAGCAACATACATTAAGCTGCACATATTCAGGATACATATAAGGACCTGTATAAAAATAAGAGAGTGAATAAAAATAACAATACTAGGTATAAATCATTCCAAATTTTAATTTTAGGCATCATAGATCATGATTTGCTTTGATGACATCACATAAAACATAAACCTTACTGCATCACAGACTCACACTGAAGACAGGAAATAAGTACTTAAAATACAAAAAGAGTCAAATCAAAAAGAAAAGTTTCATGATAGCTGTTGTCACACTGTCCTGTAATGTCCTGTAGATGAGAATAATAAAACCACTTATTCTTTTGAAGGTAAGGGGGTGAACAGCCAATTGTATTTTTGTAAAGGGGAAAGTCCAGATATGTTGGCCGTCTATTGTCTCCTGCTAGTCCCCCAACATCTTGAAGTACAGTACTCTACACCACAAATACTTTTCTTACTGTATATATGCAGAATTGTATAAAAACCTCAAGAAGAGCAGCAGAGGTTGACAGTGGTGAAATGTGGGCTCACCACCCATTGAATTTACTCAGCAAATATGAAAACCATTCCTCCCCACAGCCAAGATGTGCGACGTCTTGAAGGAAGACTCTGCTTCTTGAATTACTGCCTCGTTGCTCCGTCAAGGTTCTCATCCAGCTCGACGCTAATTTGCTCTTCAGGCTTCAGAGATATTCAGCGCGACGCATTCACAAAAGATACTGACGGGGAACTACTATTGTTTTCTCTACATACAATTCAATTCAATCTGCTCTTCATGTCATTTGCTTGTAGCTGCTGATATCTTTCTACAAGAAATGCTGAAGACAAGCATTGATCAGAGCTTTTCCCAGCACCGTACCCATCTGCAGCCTTCACCCTCGTCTCTCTATTCAGCAGCAAAGACGAGCAAAAATAGATTTCTTTTCCCCCCTCGAATGCAAATAGATTGACTCGGCCTCTTATCATTACAATAGACGCTCTTTCAAGCCTGTCTCGTCTCTGCTCTATTCAACTGTTAGTGTCATTTAGGTGAAGGAGTCGGCTTATGGCAGCCGTGCGCTGCATCATACACAAGATTGAAATGAAAATGAGGCATTTCTCAAAATAGCTGCAGGCGAACCGGGGAAGCTAGTAGTCGGTGGATTGAGGGTGACAGGGGTGAAGATATATGTTATGACTCTCTGTGTATTTTAGAGCTCACTGGTTGTTTTGAGTCTTTGCCATGCTGAACGCCTCGGAGATATGTCACAGGTGTCATGATGGATTGTCGAGCGTGCTGTGTGCTGCATTAACTTTGCAATTGGTTTACACTGTGCGAGTGTGACACAGGCAGAGATAGGGTGCAGGTGTGTGTGAATGCAAACACATATCTGTGTTATTGTGTGCATATTTCAGACCCCCTCCTTTGCTGTCGGTCTTCTTGATGGTGTGTGTGTGTGTGTGTGTGTGCAGATATTGTTAGAGGCAGAACAAGAGAGGAAATGAATGAGTGCGATACAGCTTTGCATTTATTTTCTTATTATAAAAATCTGAAATTATAGAGAATATACTTTCATCTCAGGGAAGATATTTCTTTGTATTTATGTACATATACATACATGTCCACTGTAACAAAACAGTGACTATAGGAGTGTGTGAGTTGCCCTTTTTCATAATACAGGCCATCCTGGTGCCGTATAAACTCACTTAAGTCCCCAAATGTGTATTTATCCACTGTTTCCTGCTCCCCCACCCCCACAAAAACTCATGATTCACCCTTGTTTGAGTCATTTTCAAATATAAAACTATATATTTTTAAGCCATTTTTGAATATTTGCCTTCACTTGGTACAGCTTTGTAGTGAGTGCCAAAGAAAAGATTGGGAGTTTGGAAAGAGTCAAGAGATGGACTAAAACATTATTGGTTGTGTTAACAATAAGAAACATATAAAAAAATAAAAATCCATCCTTGTCCTTGAAGCTTCACAATCTCCATTATTTCATAGAAATTGCTTTTCTTTTAGAGAGACAAAACTTCTTCTCCCTCAATTTAACCACTGATGATAAAAATCTAAATTTGAAGCTGTAAGTCGTCTTGACAACTACTGGTGATGTCCCCACACACACACACACACACACACACTCAGAGCATTAAGCCTCCCTGCTGCTACTGTTGTGCTTCACTGGGGACGTGCACTGTGCGCTCTGACGCAAGCGCCCGGCTCTCCTGGGCAGCCATGCAGGTAAATAAACTGGTGATTGTGTGCTGAGGGAGGGCGTCACATGATGAGAAAAGCCTGTTGATTACTGATTGGTTGGTCGTAATGCTCTTTGTCCTGACTCTGAGCCTCGGGATGAGCTTTGGATCAATCTTTAATGGGGTGACTGAAATACAAATCTTGTACAGACCTGCAGGAAAACTCTCCTGCGACTGCTTTCATTTATTTGGATTTAATTGCGTCTCCACACTTTGCAAGTCATTGATTGAAGTAAAGAAAATGATTTAAAAATTGACTTTAGCTTTGATTACTGATCATTTTAAAGAGGGAAAATCTCCCCTTGTTTAATATGTATCTCCGCTCCCTGCCTGTGGTGAAGACATTACAACCTGTGTGACGACTTTCTTCAGCACTGACAGAGCTCACATCTCTCTCATTGGTGATACCTCTGGTGTTTCACTCTCACTCTGACATGAATAATTTCTCACTCCTGTGAATCTGTACTCACCCTGAACACAGAGCGACTCGGCTTTATGTCTTTTATTGCTCTATTTATGATTGAAATCTTTATATTTACTCTCCTCAGAGCTGAAATACGTCGCTGCCGTGCCACACGTGAGCGTTCTCATTAAGACAGTAACTGCCATTTCCAACAATGCATCAATTAAAGTGTATCCTGTGTGAACAAAGTGCTTCGTTGGGGGGCTCAGTTCCTCAAAAACTTGAATCCAAATCTTTGTCACTTCAAATGAAAAGCACTTGTAACATTACAAGGCCTATCCACCATTATCCCTCTTTACCATTATTCATCTCCAATAAGCACCGCAGCTCCCCTCAGGGTGACAAGGCGAGGGCTGAAGCAATTCAATCCTAATCAGACACTGTTTGCCTGTTTTTGGGATTGGCTGTTATGTTCTTTCACGATGTGAGAGGCGCGGCGCCTCAGGCACGGCTGACTGTGATGGGGGGCCCCCACGAGGGACCCCATGGTCGCTCCACGGGGAGGAGTTCCTAATCCAGGATTATTCTCCCAGACCCGCAGCCAGCTGGATTAGGGGATAGTCGGTGGAAAAGGGCACCGTCAGCACTCTTTCCTTAGCAGCTCAGTGGATTAGAACCGAGCAGACGCTGAGCTGCCAGAGAGGTGCAGAGACCGGGAGGAACAGCGAGCCTCGCCGGTCCCCTCGCAGCACCATACATGGAGATGGAAAAAAGGGGATGGTTGAGTGCACACTCATACATCATGAACAGTTGATTTTTCCAGTCTTGACTTGGGGTGATCAAATATGGTGTCATGAGATAAAGACTTTATGGGTGGACTGTGCCAAAGAGAACGTGTATAAAAACCACATTCACACTTATATTTTCACAATAAAATCCATATCACACGGGACAGATGATAGCTCCATACAACTGCAACCTCCCCTCCAAAGAGATTATCTATAGTACAGTCTGTGTCCATTTGTGCATTATACTGTGTGCTCTGAGCAAATGGAGCTACTGGTTTCATAAGTGTGTGAACGCCGAGTGGCAGCAGCAGAGCAGATACCCCAGCTAGCCTCTCCAGCCAGTAATCAGCTATTATTGATTGTGAAGTAGTCAATGAGAGTAAAGTCTCAATGTGCCCTCAAAGCTGCTGCTGATGGATCGATCCCGGCCTGCTCCTGAGCCTTTGTGTGAGCGGCATAAAGGAATGTGCACGGAGGTGTGCAGAGTTTGCATTCCTGGATAAGAAACAAGCAACAAAAATACATATATATATTTAATTTTCTGGTCATATTTCTGCAAGATTCACAAAAGTTTTCATGTTGTTAATCATTCATAACGGAATGTGTTTGTGCAAACAAATGCACGAGCCTGAGATGCATGCAACCACATTACCTCCCCATCACAACCACATCCTATCAACTTAATGCAGATAAAGAGGCCATATTGAAATTGCCAGGTGCCTAATTTGGTCTTTGTCGCACATAATTGAAACCACTCATCCCTCCCCCCACTGAAGGGGAGATAGAGAGAGGGGGATAGAGAGAGAGAGAGAGAGAGAGAGATAATTGCCTTATAAGGCAGTAGGCTGTTATGAATGTGACGTCTCATTCCCAGCAGCGTGCTGGCAGATGATACGGTAAAGCCCACATCTCAAATCCATCTGAAGAAAGCTGGCTCTCGCAGGCTTTGGTTTGATAGCTCCAGCTGTCTGGTTCAGGACTGCATGTGTGTGTGCATAGATGTGCGTGTGTGGATGTGTGTCCTTGTAAATGGGGGGATGGTTGGTGCGTATATGTGTGTGTGTGTGTGTGTGGGTGAGTGCATGTGGACTGTTATTGACTCCTGAATTACTTCTCTGCAGCGGGATTTTGGTGGAATTGTGTGTGTGTGTGTGAATGAAGTGGTATGCTGAGTCAGGTGGGCGAGCGTGAGTATCGGGAGGACAGGTGGAGGCGCGCACACAGACACGCCGTGTGTAACACAATTTTTCTCCTCTGTTTCCGACACGCCGCCTCCTCCATTCTGGCTTCACTCACTCTCTTTTTTTTATTTCCCCTCCACATCCATCCGTCGTTTCTTCCTCTCCCTCCCCGTCTATCCAACCCTCCCCTCCTTGTTGCATCCTCCTGCATCGCCCTCCTCACCAATCCCTTCTTCCCCTCTCCATCAGTATCTCTTTCCCATCTCCCTGCATCTCAGTGCACCCTTCCCCCAACCAGACAGCCAGGCTTGATGTGTGTATAAGTGTGTGTATAAGTGTGTGTGTGTGTGTGCACTCCCAGCTGGGGGCAGCAGTAGGGAGGGATGTTCTTTGGGGAAATGGAGGACGGTATGCAGTCTGCTCCTCTTGGAAAACCGTCAGTGTATCATCTCCTCCTCTCTGTCCTTTGTTAGCTCTGAATTTTTTTCCCCTCCTCATTTATTTTAAACATTTTATCTCAATTCTCACTGTGCTGAAAAAATATTTCCATCTACCTGTCACCCCCCCCACCTCCTCCTCTTCCTCCTCCTCCTCCCCCTCCGCCTCTCTCTCTCTGCTCTCTATCTCCCTGCCTCCTCCCGCTCTCTCCATCTCCCTCCACACTGATGTGCCAGGATTTTTTCACTCTTGCCGGTGTCCTCTCAGCATGCACCGCTGTCCCCCACAGAGAGGGGTTTTCTCCTGTCACTACACACTCCTCACAGGGTATCCTCTCGCTACCACCAGTCTCTTTAAAGCCCAGCCCTCCATTTATCTCCGCTCTCCTTTTCCTTTTTTTTTTTTTTTTTTTTTTTAAAAGGCACGA
>OOFC01048529.1:13409-28823 GCA_900323345.1 Pseudochromis fuscus
TAGAAGTGCCGCAAGCTCCTTTCAATTATCTTCCCCCTACCTCTTGGCGGTCGCTGGGAGACAGCTTTTCTGTGCAAATATTTGCTTTTCATGAATATGCCATCATTAAGCACCCTGCATAGGTGTGGGCACGGCACTGACGAAATGTTAATTGCGGCTCGGTGAGGCCCTCTCGTGCATTCCTCCCCTTGTAGGAATCTGGCAGCGGCTCAGACGGGGAACAGACGTCTGGGTCAGGGCAGGCTCAGGCACAGAGCGAGGAAGACTGGGAAAGAGAGAGGAAGGGGCAAACAGGGAGAGGACGGAGGAGGAGTGTGAATAAGAGGTGGAGGAGTGAAAGTTACAAGCAGGAGGAGAGGAAGAAAATAACATCTAAAGCATCATCAATCAGGTCGGGGATCCACTTGAATCCTCCAGGGTTCAGGTCTAACTTGAACCGCAGGAGATCTGGACTTTTGGGAGCTGCTTTGCTTCCTGAAGCCACATTAGACACTGGACTCATTTAAAGCAATCCTACAAACATTCAAAAATGATCACAGTCTTTCTAAGTTACAACTCGCCAACCACTAATTTCTACCCCACAGCTTGAGATTTTCCTTCGTCCCCTGTTGTTTTTATCTGCTTTTAATTACCCTGTCGCTCTGTCCTATTTCCCCTTTCAGATGTTGCGTGTAATGAAACATGTGTTATTTATAAAAATGCATTATTACCGTTATTGCTAAAGCCAGAAAAAATGAGAGTGCCCCCGGGGAGTTCAGTTGTCAATTCTCTTACAACTGGATGAGGACCAAGAGGCCAGCATGAAAAGAGGGATTAGAGTCCGTTTCAACATGGAGCTGGTATCTGTTGCAAGATCGCCTTAATATGGTGAACAGCAACGGCTTTGTTTTAGGTGAGGAATGTAGCCGGTCCAGCTAAATTAGAGGCGGCCATTTCCGTTGGCACAGGGGCTTTGGTCAGGCTGGCAGAGCTCCTGGATGAGGAGGCCATGTGATATGGAGTAAAGCAGCTCCGATCCCAACCAAAAAAAAACAACCAAAACTGAGTCCAGTGAGGAGAGCCTCCCGGGCACAATGAAAATCTGCAGGCACCTGTCTGTCACTGCAAGTCAAGTGCCTCAGTGCAATCATCACACTGATTACATCTGCATTTAGAAACAGAACAACAGCAGCTTGAGGCTTAATATTTGCTCCGATGCAGAACAATGAAATGTTCAAATGCACGTTTCTGGTGGGTTGTTTCGTAACCTTCACATTGTTCCTGCATTCACACAATGACAGATAAAATAGCTGCTGCTCCAGAGTCGTAAAGACACGTGCATGAGTGTTATCAAGTGCAGTGTTCCTGGCAGGAGTTTTCAGTTTAACCGATCCATAATTAAATTCCTCCCTGTCTTCAAACAGCACTTGGCATGTCTCTGCCCTGATTTGCTTGATGCATTTTTGCCCGTCTCTCTTTCACTGAAAAATGCTGAACATTTATTTGTCGCTTCATGCACCTGCAGCCTTGTGTCAGGTGGATATGTGGCACTTGCACTCAAAGGTATCTACAGTGCACCGGATTGAACCTCATTGCACACGACTGCACGAGGAGGCAGACTTCCACGCATGAGGACACACCGACCGAGAGGATGGACAGCAGCTTGGCCTTTGGAGGACGTGCGGACTAGTTTATAACCTTTGTGCGTCCACATGTTGTTTCTATTTGCAGCCGCCGCTCTGATCTTTCTGTTTTTCAGTCTGAGATTGAGAAAATATGTGAAAAAAGTGCCGCTGCAGACAGATGGAGCATAGTCACACGGCTAACATATGACATGACTACATGGTCACACTCGGCCAACGTGACCGGCCCGGCCAGCTTTGATGAGCTGCTGCCCATCACTGCATGTTATTTCTGTCCTCAGCCTCCTGTTTTCATACATGTGGGGAGACATGAAGCAGATGAAGATGCTGAACTGTATCTAGCCCCCAGTTTACCTTTTTCTTTCCTTTCTTTGCAACTCAATCCTGCAGTGGAAACTTCCTTTAAATCAAGCTTGTCGTCTGCAACAAGTCTGCACATGCGTCTTTGGATTACCGTAATTATGTCACAGTTTGCGCAATCAGAAAAATTCCAATGGTTCCTGAGAGCTGAGATGTTGCGCTTTATAGTGAATATGGTGTCATTACGGTAATTTCACCAGCGCATCTCCCAGAAACCGGAAAAACTGCTTCCAACTTGGCGACTTTCTCGCTGAATCTGGCGACTTTCCAGTTCTCTTGGCAACTTTTTTTGTCAAAAGCGACTAGCCACAAATCTAGCAACTTTTTCTGGTGTAATAGGCAACTTTTCTAGTGTTTCACGTATCGTTCTGCAGTCACTACCCAGATAGCACACATACGTCTCGCCGTCGTCGGCCTCAGATCGTGCCTCGATATTTACTCCTAACATCTGTCAATGTGTCTGAGAAGCATCGGCCTATAGCTGGACACGGCTTCCCAGAGGGCGGGGTTATGTGCTCTATTTCAGAGTCGGAGATAGGTCGGCTGTGGATCGGTGCATTGCAGGTAAACACTAAACGCCTCACATAACCGTAATGATGTCACTGTTTGTGCTATCGGGAAAAATCCAACGATTTCTGAAAGCTAAGGTGTAGCCATGGACTAGAGTCTGTGGGTGTAGCGCTTTACAGCCAATATGCTATATGACAACTGCCCTATGTGATTGAAAATAAAAAACCAACTCTAAAAAATTAATGCTCAATTTCATAGTTTTTTCTCCACTAAAACGAAATTCCGTTTTTGTGTTTTTCTTCATTTTAAACCATCATTACACTCTGTTAACAGGCAGTAAATTATAAATAACTGCCAGATATTTAAAGTTTCTTCTGAAAAAAACGGGCACAAGCTTCACAGGACATTTTCCAACCCTTTGTGGACAAAATAATTAAAAAAAAGACCACATGAACGTGGAAATACATATTCCCCTGAGTTTGACAGGTGGTCTAGACAAAGCAATAGTCTTGAAATTATTTTGAGAAGTGATGGCCTATTTCAGTGTCAAAATAAAAAAAACAAAACAAGAACCAACAGAAGAAAGCTCATTTGTAGTTCTAAACATATTTAGGACATTTTTTTACTCACTTTTTGTCTCTTCCAGGACGTTATTCCTCTCTCCTACAGCGCCTTACAATTACATGCCAATGCCCAATTATGTAAATTAGGTGATGACGTCATGTTGCGACTTTTAGGATAGCCAATAGCTACTTTCCGTACTAAGGAGTTGGCAACACTGGTGGGGTGTGGGGAGTCCCCCCCTCACCCTGCTCCATCACTGTCTTGCTCTTAAACTATCACATTTTACATTAGCGACGCCTTATCTTTCCCCAACCTTTTAAAGTCAATAACGAATGTTGTGCAAAAAGAAACTGAATTCCAGTTGATAAAAGAGACAGAAATCAATAAGAGTTATGACAGGTGTGTGTGTGAGTGTCTGAGTGTGTCTGAGTGTGTGTGTTGAGTAGTAGGGATTATCCTGTTACCGTTACACTGCTTTAAAGCATCAAGCTCTGATTTCATTAAGCTTCTCCAGCCACAGAGTCTCAGCATGCAGGAGGAAGAGGCTGAATGGCTTTCTGATCTTCCTCCCTGCTTCCTGTCGTGCTGTTTCAGACCTCCCAGTGCTTCGTAGTGGAAACCCACTTTCAGGCAATGATATCTGAGGTAGCCGTGAGGTGATTAGCATACACACTGATAGGGTTTATCATTTCACACATTCATACACGTATTATACATAATACGATGACCTCTTGAAAAGGGGTCACCAAATATATCCTTGGAGCTAATGAACCACACTGACTATGCAGTGACAGACTTGTACAAACAGAGCACAGCTACATACAGTCTCTATGGTGAGCTGCACTGGGAGCCACAGTCAAGGCTACAAAGTGCAAACGCTGCATTTACTATATGTCACAGCGAGCCACCGATTCAGAGAGCGGAAATCATTTGATCATCTGATTATTATGGATCTCCAGTTCCTTTCAACGTATCATTTCAAGCGTGTGATATGTGACTCCTCGCCTGTGTACTCGTAGCCTCTACTAATCAAGGCAGGCTGGATATAGACAGGACTCCCAGACAGGAATGGGTGAGTTGGTGGGTTGTGTTTGTGAAGGATCCCTTTGGTTTCATGAAAACAAATTTTTATTTCATATTAGCCTCTGAAAATTATATCAATAGAGGAAAATTGACAAATGTAGAAAAACGTGGATTATTCAGATAAAATGAGATGTTGAATATTTTTATTGCAATTATCTCTCCTGCTCTGAGGAGGAAGCAGAGTGTTTACAAGCAGCCGTGGTTGCACTAATTGTTTCTTACTTGTGGTTAAGTGTTGCAGTAAATGAGTTGTAGGTAAATTGTGTCGGTGCAACAGCAGCTTTTGATGAGATAGCACTAGAGTTAAACGATAAACTGTGTTTTTTTTGTAATTATTGATAAAATGAACTGAAATTTATTTTATAAGTTTTGTTCATGTTGTACAAGTTCTGTAAACACCTATATTGGATTTGTTTGGATCAGGAAACAGAGCAGTGATATGGAAAACTGGTGACATCACTCATTGGTTTGTGGAGTTTGGTATTTGAATGTCACCATATTGTTTTTTTGGGGGGGGGGTTGGTGCCAGAATTGACCATATTTGGATATGAAGGGAGGAGTCCGTCATTGCGTCCGACCCTTGACACTTAGGACTAATGTGTATAAGACCTGTGTTCACCAGTGAATGAGCCTCCAGACAACCTGTAAACCACTGGAGACCTGTCAATCACACTAACCCCGCCCCTAAACACTCATGTATTTTATCTACTGATGAAGTGATTTTCAGATGGACCAGAGAAGAAGAGCTGACTTTAGCTAATGACATCAGAATAACTTGTGGTAATAATGTATCAACTGAGCAGCTTATTTCATGATTAAAAATAACTTTTGAATGTAAGTCAGTATTTTTGGAGCCAGTGACTAGTGGCCATCGATGGTATTGCACTGTCTGGCCCTCCTGCATTGACTTCACTGTTGAGACCTGGTGGCTCTGTCCATCTTTCATATACAGTCTGTGGTTCTGGTGCAGAAGATGGAGCATTTTTTAAGTCTTCTGAAAATACTTTTGCAACCTCTGTAAGTTTGCTTTGGTTTTTCAACAATAAGAAAATTTGACGCCGATCATCATCATCATACTGACACCAGGTGTTAACTGCACTCAGTGAGGTGAACTGACATGGAAATATATATGATTTTAAAACCATTATGTCTTACATAAGGCTGAACATGTAGTGTGTGTGTACCAAGCTTTTTTATGTTGTGTTACTGTTTCTGTGTTGTCTAATAGTCCTCTAGTGCTCAGACATTTTTAACATGGTACAAAAGGAAAAGTTAATTAAAAAAATAAAAATAAAGAGTGATGGTTGAATTGAATTTTGCTGTTTCAGTTTTAGAGTATTGTGCTGGCTCAGTGGGACACTTTAATAGGAGAGAGGTATTAATTATATTAATTTACTTGCATTATTTTCCAGAATTACACTGTGGTGAGGCAGCACTGTTTTAATTTACACTGAATTTTCCCATTAAATATGAAAATATAAACAAGATATATCTACTGTATATATTTGTTTGCTTACTCACATCTTGTTTGACTGAAACTGCGATGTCCTCCGACTTTAATAATGATGCTCTGCGGTTTGACATCGACGAGGTTGAAGATGTAGCAGAGCAAACCTGTGTAAAACCCTCAGCGAGCATTAGCTTTTTGTTTGTGCCGTTACTCATCCTCTGTATGCGTGGCTCATTTCTGCTGTTGTTTCCATGGACGCTGGTTATTTCTGCCTCCGGCTAGACGCTTGTTCAAGGTAGACAGCTTATCATGATGAGTGACACATGCTGGCGCAGAAACTTGACCATCTGAGGAGGAGGAGGGCAGGACTATATATACTTCTCTCCACAAAAGTTGCGAATCACACAAACATGGCCCTCAGCCAGCTTGTTAATTATTTGTATAATATCTTAAAAAATAGCAGCTTAGACGAATAAAAAAGCGGAAGTCAAACCAGAGCAACCCTACACATTATTTTGCATGTTTTGATCGGCTGTGTGATTGCAGCTATTGTTTCCCAGAGTGTTGCAAACCACACGACCACAGAGGATGCAGAAACGAGCCAATTAGCAAAGTGTGCAGGTTTTTACTCTGAGATATTGTTTACTTACATGTTTGGAGGAGGAAAAGCAGCTCGTTTGTTTACTGAATAACAACGACTGGATTAGAAATCATGGAGGGAGCTGTTACAAAGCAGATGAGTCATTAAAACGTACTTTCTTCTTCTTTTCACAGTTTTCTCTGGGAGCTTATTGCTTTAACAGTATGTCCTCCACATCTCTGGTGAACCAGCTAACTCGCCTGCAGCACTGTGTTCCCTTGTTTGGAGTCTTGCGTGACAATTAGAGCAGTTGGCCTTTTCTGCCTCCCAGAGCAGCCCTGCCCGTCCATATGTTGATGCATCGCACAGCATTCACGTACCATTCAACACCGAACAATGATTGTAGGTTAATTGTAATTTAATATGCCCCGTTCGTGATGTGTGCACAGTGTAAATGAGAACATGAGGCGAGTGAGTGAAATGTGGTTAAAATAGAGAAAAAAAAAAAACCCTAGAAAGAAAGCGAGAGGGGGGAAAAAGAGGTAGCAGTGGAGTATGTGACGGCAATAAATGAAAAGGAGAAGGAGCGATGAGAGGATTTAGTGTGGCCTCACTACTGTATATTTTCTGTAGGCTTTCCTTTGGGCGCCTAAGGAATTCAAGTGAATTCAAGTCATGTTTCATTTACTCCTCCTCCCTCGCTCACGCACGCACACTTCTCTCTCACACAGTGGCGAGCTTTGAACATTGTTTCCTCCTCGGTTTCACACGCCAGAGGTCAAAAGAGCAAATTTAAAAAACAGTAAGAATAACTCTCCTCTCTTACAAGCCACTGTGACGCATATGAAGACACACGTACCAAAATATATTGTGTCAAATGGAAGTTATTTCTAGATACATTTAGTTGTCCAGGGAAATTAAGACTCTAGATAAAATTACAGCATCTAAAGTTGATTTTAAACTCCCGTGGGCGGCGACCGCGTGGACGTTATTGTGGCTGTCCCTCGTGTGTTTTGTCTTTATACTCAACCTACATGAGCTGTTTTGAAAATGTTGCTGCAGTTTCCCTCCAAGTCGGGGGTGTCGCTACGGCTGGTACTGGTCCATGTTTGTTTGTTTTTAAAGATGATATTGAGGAACACCAAGCCAGGGAAAGCTGAATACCTCACCACAGCATGTGACTACAAAAGGACCAATCAGGAGAGATGATGCAAAGGGGTCGTGCCAACCAATGCATCCGGCACGTGATGCAACATGGGCGCTGTTTTGTCCAAAGCGCGGGAGTATAAAGTGGCCTTTTAGAGATGGACGTAGCCATGGAGTCTAAAAAATCTGACCAATGTAGAAGCTGCACAACAGCAGTAATGCCACTGACGGCCACTAGATGCTGGCTTTAAATGGCTTTAATCCAAAAATCCAGTCATTTTTCCAGAAGTCATGCTGATGTCATTACGTAAAGTCAGCTGTGATCTGGTGGTCCATCTGAAAATCACTGCATCATTAAAGAAATATTAAGACAAATATCTAGGGGCGTGGTTAGTTTGATTGACAGGTCTGGTCTCCAATCATTTACAGGTTCAAGGTTATTTATACCCATAGGTAGATTTGTTTCGCAGTTTAGGTTGATCCATCTTTCCACACCAGGCACAAATGTAACAATGAAAGTCCAACATGAGCTGTCTGTACAACAGGAAATAAAAATGCCCTAAAAATGCCCTTGGCTCCACAAATCTGGACTTAAAAAAATGATAAAAAGAAATAAAAGAGAAAGTAAAAGAGAGGATAAAATGAGACAAAACCTCTTGGATAAAACCAGGGCTAAACAGAGGTATGAAAGAAAGTTAAAAACATTAAAAGAAGTTTAAAACCAGGACAGAAGAGAGTTTAGAAACCCAAACAATACATAAATACAAGATAAGTAAAAGGGAATAAATAAATAAATTATGTGCAAAACATTCCCCTATGATTTGTTCAGAGCTGTGACAGCAGCAGCAACAAAATCGTTTATCATGTCATTGTTTAAAATGGAGGTAGCTCCTCTGTACCTGCCGACTGTACAGGGCAGCTGAACTCGGCTGGACCTCACCAAGTAGTCGACATGACCATTTAATGATTTGGTCTATGGACTTTCTGTGTTTAAGGGTTGCCTGACCAAACCACGACACTAAAGAAAAGGATAAAATCGATTAAAGAAAAGCTCGATTCAATCAATTCAATAAAAGCACGATAAAGCATCAGATGTCTTGTGAATGTTAAAGTGTGATATATTTCACAGTAACAAATTACAGTCAGTCTTCAGTCTGATGAGATTTCACTTCTTTCTCATCAACAAATAAAATCAGTTTTTATCAGAGAGAAGTTTTCATCAGTTCCCGACATTAACCCACCAACAAACAAGAAGCAGCAGCATGTTTCTGATGAAGAAGAATTATTATAGAGATGTAGATCCACTTACTCAGCTTCTTCCCATGAACCTCTTCACTCTGCTGCACTTGCTGTCTGGACCAGGTCTGTACAGAAGAAGAGAAAATCCTCATTAGTGTCTGCAGGCTGCCGTCAAAATGAAACTCTTCAAATGATAAGAGTGCAGCTCAGAGGTCAAAGATCATGCTGCACCCTTATAAGTAATTAAGTTACAACCTCCACTCCCAACAGAGAAACCTTCTTATCTCTGAGGACAGCACGAACACCAAGGTCATTGTGTTCACTTTGAATATGTCAACATAAAATGTGGAATTAATACAGGTGCTCAGGAGTTTGTTGCTCTTTTTACAGTCGGCTGTATCAGGTCACAACATGCAATGGCATGTTTACATCCAATACTCCAAAAGGAATAGAGTTACCTTCTCCAGGAGACTTCCTGCCACCACCTGCAGAGGAAACACTGAGGGCCAAGCTCAGTCCAATCAGATCCAGTCAGCAGTGTTAACATGTTAAAGTCCAGCTGAATCAACATGCTCCAAACGTTTGTCCAGTCTGCATATCCTGTTTCTGAGTATACATCACAATATGGAAGTTAGATTCTCTCAAAATGCTGTTTCAGGTGGAGTTAACTCGAGCAGCTTCTGAGGCTGGGACATCAAACCAACACTGAAATGGAAAAATCTGCAGCTTCTCAAATACATCCACATTTACAGTAGAAATAAACCCGTTTACAGCCTGATACACAATCCTGTTTTGATTTCTTTGCCTAGTTTTGTGTTGATCACTTGTGTTTTGTTAGTTCTACATTATTATTATTATTCTGCCTCTTGGCTTTGGCTTGTTTCTTAGTTTAACCTTGGTTCCTTAATTCTGTGTTTCTTGGTTTTCTTATTTCCTCCTGTGTCTCTGTCTGAGTTTTCACATGTGTATCTGGTCCTTTCCTGTTTTATTTTGTAAGGTCTGACTCCGTGTTTCTTGTTCTCTTTACTTCCTGTCTGTGTTCAGATTACCTCTGGGATTTTCTGGTCTTCCCCTCATAAATTTGTGTGTGTGTGTGTGTGTGTGTGTGTGTGTGTGAGAGAGAGAGAGAAAGAGAGAGAGAGAGAGAGTGTGTGATTAATCTTCTGTTATACAGTCTTATCATCGCTGTACTTTGCCCTAGCTTTTGTGCTTCTCCCTGTTCTTGGATGTAGATCTGCTTTCGATGGACTTTGTTTTATGTTCCCCTCCTGCCCTGTTGTGTTTTTATATCAGCTTGATCTTGTTAAAGCTTGCTTTTTGTGTGTGACCCAAGTCTGCTTTTTGAGTCCTTTTCCACCCCCTCACAACAAGTTTTCTTGTTTACGTCATGTGTTTAGGGGGAGAACTCCTCATCTGTTCAAATGATATTAAGGCTTAAAGTTATACATGCTTAAAGGCTTGGCTGCTTTGAATGACTTGTGGGTGTCACCAGGAAGCTGTGTGGTCTGAGCCAACATGAAGAAGAGTCAAGGGACATCATGGCTTCAGGGAAGTCTCAAAGTATCTGCAGAGAAGCTGTCCTCTAAACGTCCAGCAGGGGGAGCTCTCATCACCACTGATTCATTCTCCACCAAGATGCCAGAGAGTCAAAGTGCTGTGTCCTGTTGTCTCCAGTTTCAGGCCCAGATTGTGACAGAGGACAGGTGAGCTCTCACACACTGATTTCAGAGGTTTTCTGTCCTCTTCAGTTCAACAGCCCGTGGACCTTTGAGCTCAAAAGCCTTGCAGCATTTCCAGCTGTGATGTCTTATGGGAGACAGGACGCACGGCTTCCTGTTCATGTGTCAGGAGTGTGAAGTTAATCTGACTCTGAATCTGTGACAGACTCACAGTAAGACGTGCTGCACACACAACATTACTAGAAATCCATCTGAAGTGTGAATGTGTCTAATTTGAAGGTGCTCGATCGCTTTCCTCTTGGTCTCTTCCTCCTCTGATCCTTTGATAAGGTGTGTGTGTGTGGGGGGGGGGTGTTTGCTTTGAATATCCAGTCAAACATGAGAGTAGTAAGTGCAGAGCAATAAAAGGAAAACAAATTTTAAATAAAACAAACTAAATACCTGTTAAAGAATCTTCAAAACCTTTTTGTAGAGGAACAGTTCTTTGCCAGATATAATAAAAACATTTCATACTTTGGTTAAACCCTAAATCTAACTTAAGATCAGCCTCTACAGGAGAGAAGTTTGGGTGGATGTAGATTTGATGATTGTTGGGTAGGGTGGACGTGTGAATAAACTTCAAAGTGCAGTTTAATATTCCTTTAACCTGAATACATTTTAAAAATAAACACACATTTAACAATCACTGGGAAAAACTCCCACTGACTTGTTTTCTGTTAGAACTGCTGCCTGGAAAATTAAAATTAGAGATCATTACTCTCATAAACATTTCAGGTGTAATATCAGCAGTATCTTCCAGATATACCATCCCATGAATTTCTGGAAAACAGATCTTCAAATTTGTAAATATTTGACTTGCTCATCATTCTTCTGTTTGTTATTTTCGGGCAATGTTTGACTCTTAATTGAAAGATTGAGGGCGCCACCATGGAGGACACACCCTGGAACAGTTGTGGGGTTTGGTGCTTTGCTCAAGGGCACTGGCAGTGCCCTAGGGCTTCGACTGGCACCTCTCCAGCCCCCGGTCCACTCTCCATTTTTGTCTGGGCTGGGACGTTTAGTTTAGGACGTTGGTTTAGATTGCTCTCTGCTGCCCCCTCCATTGACGTCTTTTCAGGGATTAGCTGTTGTAATGATTCTGAATCAGAGATGGCTGACAGGAAGTCACAGTTTTCAACCACTGCTGGAATATCCTGTCACTTCTTCTATGCCAGAGGAACCCTCAAATTAAATAGATGTTAATATACAGGAACATCTAAGTAAGAATATTCTTCTTTTAGTTTTGAAAACTTCATTTCAAACAAAGTGGATGTCAGGCATTGCAAGGTATATTTCCAGTGCAAGACACGTGGTTGTTGTACTTGTATGTGTGACTACTAGGTTGTTATTGAGTGTACTTTTGGTACAGTTATTTAAGTTAGTTATTTAAAGTTAAACCTTTCAGTGCAGATTACGTGTGGTTCACGTTAGTATCATCACTATTTTGTAGACCACAAGTGCAGTAAAGAATAGGGAACCTGAAGACTAGTCCAGCAACTTCCCTCTGACTCCAGTGATGATGACTATAGTGATAACAGTGATGATGAGGGCTGCCAGAGAGCAACAGAGACATAGGAGCTGAGGAAGATGGAGGAGGTGCTGAGAGTCAGGATGATGAGGACCAGGATGCAGAGGGAGGTCAGAAGGAGACTGTTCTTCTTTGTGGAGATGTTTAGAGGAAAGCTTCACAGTCGTCCTTAGCAGTGAGCCCTTTGACAATATGTTAAAATGTTTTCATAAAAATACATGGTCCTGGGTTTACCATAAAACCTAGTGTAGTTTATTCTTAGCACATTGGAGTACATTAGATTTGTACTGGTTTATGTTGAGTGCTGAAGTGGACATATTTTTATTATTATCATGGCCTAAGAACAGTAACAACTCCAAAGAAAAACATCTTGACTCAGGCTTCATAATTCATGCACCAGAGGGTTCATCACTCTCTGATCTGCTTTTGCTTGTTAGTTTATTCTTTTAACTCTCTTCCTTTGTTTTTGTCTCACATCATGCTTAAGATGTACTTTACAAGTCCTCTGTGGACAGTCTGTGACAAAAAACAGGAGGAACCATGGATGTTAGACTCAAACAAGTGTAGGGGGGTTAACGAGCACTGAAATTCAAAATTAAAACTTCCTCTCACCTGAACTCTGAAGCTGTGTTCACATCAAACACAAAGTGAATTTCTCTAAGTTAATGCAAAGACACGAGCAGACACAATGGGTGACCTGAATAGATGCAGTTGCATGTCTGTGACCATCCAGAGGTTGATGACCACTTTGACTCAGAGTAATCAGGAGAGGACTTTTCAACGTTTCTGGGACTCCCACAACAGGTAAAATAGCAACACTCACAATCTCTGTTTATTATTAATGGTGGAAGTGGCAGATGTTGGGGTTTCCAGGAAGGAGCACTCCTATTGGCTGGCGAAATCTCCTAAATCAGCTCAGCAGCCGCATTTGTGCAAGTGACGCTAAACTCTCTTTGCATTTTACATAATTCAGCTTTAGTTTTTTTTTTCAGGATTCTTCAAATACAAAACTTAACTTCACCTGTTTGGACTCTCAAGTACCTTTAGCTTTTACAACATGTACATTTTGTCATTAAGATACACTCTAGTTTATGTTACTGATCTGTTTTCAGACTTGTGCCCTGGGTCTCTTTTTCAAACACTGAAGCCTCAAACCAAACCCATCCAACTTGTTTCCAAGACAAATAATGTAAATAACTGGCACTAAACTCAGAAGAAAAGAATCTTTATTGATGATAGATTTCTATTCATAATAATTTTACAGAAATATGAAAGTATAAAACTCGCTATTGTAAATTAGATGCTTTTGAACTCTGTGCACATATGGCTGCAGTTGTGTGTACATGCAACATGCTAAAAGCTAACAGCTATATTTAAACAGAAATCAAAGATACATGTGATGACATCATTAGTTTGAGAGAAGTAGGACAATGTCATCAGTCAGTGAAGGGTGTGATGATGTCATCCTCAGCAGGGTCCATCCTTCACAATCAAAATGTCAGCGTTTTCCTCCCTGAACAGAGACAAACACAGATTAACACTTCATTCAGACTGTGTGGCCACTCGTGTTTCTGCCTGAGTGTGAAGGGTGGATTGAACCAACTTTAGTCTTTAGTCTGCAGAAACTTCCAAATACTTAACTGTTGCAGATCATTTTCAGCCATCTAGTAGAAAACAAAGTCATGTGCCCCACTCTCAGGCGTGTGTGTGTGTGTGGTTCATAATACATGCAGCTCAGTGGCTCTGCTGTTATCAAATGAGAAAAGAAACAGATTGTTGTCCCTGTTTCCTGAATCATCGTGGACTCACAGATTGCTGACACACAGAGAGCATTCGTTCGGGTAGGTGACGCCATTGTTGCCGCACACAGGAGAGTAATTCAGAGGACACATCTGAGCTGCACTCATCCCCACACAGGAGGGCTGAAACACACAACACAACAGAAGTTGCACACACACACACTCAACATTTTGCACAACTGAAGCTATGCGGGGCTGGACTCAGGCTGGCAGCCAAATCCAGACCCCAGAGAAAGCTTTAGAATCAACAGCCTGTGGGTAAACTGTGGGCGGTGTACACTGGGTCAACCCCAGATCTCAGACCCTGTACAGGCTGTAAAATATACTGGGAATACACTGGGAGTCCAGAATTCACACAAATCAACCAAAGCTTCTATACCTCTTTTTGAAACACAATTTAGTTGTAAGTTCACAGTTTTACACATTTTGTCATTTTTTGTCAAAAACATATTTACACCATACTTCTATCTGTTGTTGTCAGGGGTATAATAGAAAGGAGGTTCAACTCTGAGGTCCCCCTGAAGTCTAAGTTTACTTACTCCAAGATGGAAACTCTAACGATAACTTTAAGGATATAGATCTGGAGCCACAACAAGGCTGGGAGCAGCAGCAGTAATCTGGTCTCTGTACTGACCGGTCGTGGTAAAGGACGAGCTGAGCCGTGAGGCAAAGCTTCCCCTTTACCAGTCAATCTACGTTCCTACATTCACCTATGGTCATGAAGTTTGGGTAATGACCAAAAGAACAAGATCACACATACTCTGTGTGACAGGATGAGGAGCTCAGAGCTGCTGCTCCTCCACATCAACAGGAGTCCGTTGAAGGGGTTCAGGCATCTGATCAGGATGCCTCCTGGTTGCCTCCTATTGGATGTCTACCAGGTAGGGCCAACAGGATTGAGACCCAGAGGTCTATTCAGGACTCACTAGTAGGATTATATCCCCCAGTTTCCCTGAAGGCAGTTGGGGATGAACTGGAGGAAGTTGGGATATCTGGGCTTCCTTGCTTGCCCTACTGCCACTGCAACACTGATGGACTAAGCAGTGCAATGGATGGATGGATGGATGGATGGATGGATGGATGGATGGATGGATGGATGGATGGATGGATGGATGGATGGATGGATGGATGGATGGATGGATGGATGGATGGATGGATGGATGGATGGGTGGGTGGATGGATGGATGGATGGATGGATGGATGGATGGGTGGGTGGATGGATGGATGGGTGGATGGGTGGATGGATGGATGGATGGATGGATGGATGGATGATGGATGGATGGATGGATGGATGGATGGATGGATGGGTGGATGGATGGATGGATGGATGGGTGGATGATGGATGGGTGGGTGGATGGGTGGATGGATGGATGGATGGATGGATGGGTGGGTGGATGGATGGATGGATGGATGGATGGATGGATGATGGAGGGGTGGATGATGGATGGGTGGGTGGATGGATGGATGGATGGATGGATGATGGATGGATGGATGGATGGGTGGATGGATGATGGATGGATGGATGATGGATGGGTGGATGATGGGTGGGTGGGGGGGTGGTGGGGTGGAGGGAGGGTGGGGGGGGGGGGGGGGGGGGGGGGGGGGGGGGGTGGGTGGGTGGATGGGTGGATGGTGGATGGATGATGGATGGATGGATGGATGGATGGATGATGGATGGATGGATGGATGGATGATGGATGGGTGGATGATGGATGGGTGGGTGGATGGATGGATGGATGGATGGATGGATGGATGGATGGTGAGTGTCTATATAAAAAGATGTGGCTGATATGGTCCAATCTGGATTAGCATGTT
>OOFC01048531.1:14244-27543 GCA_900323345.1 Pseudochromis fuscus
AGTGTTGAGCCTGAAATGTAATTTAAAAAATGTAATAAACCCTGTTGAAGCCAATAACGTAATAACAGCCGCTATTGAATTTATTCGACCAGTTTCATGTGGTCCACTCTGACCGGGTCTGATGTGACAACGCTAAATGTATCGGCGGCACGGAGCTTGCTAGCTTGTAAAAAGCTAACGACCTTCGTGCCGCCGATACATGAGAACCACCGGTGTTTAAGTTCAAAGCGTTGGAAAAAAGTAGTGGCTTATAGTCTGGAAAATACGGTGGATCTTATAGCTGGTACTGAAACAGTCTCATGCACCATGTCACTGAATAATTGTATTTGTTAAAGGATTGTGTTGTTTTCATTGTGGTGAAGTTGCCATTAAGGACGTTTAAGAAAGGATGAAAGAATAAGACCCATGATGTCAACTTCTTTTTTTTTTTTTTTCTTCACAGCTTCCTTTAAATTCAGCTCAGCTCCTCTGCAGGAATTGTCAAAGTTGATGGCCTTCTCCGTGATTATCCTGAAATTAATGTAGCAATGATTTATTGACATAAATCCGCCTGAAGCATCAGATATTAAGGGGCGAGCAGGGATAACATCAGCTAATATAAAACCTGAGTTATGAAAAGCAGCAATACTTGTTGCTTAACTTGTTGAACTTTGCAAGATTCCCCTCACGCTCCTCCGTCGTGTTTTATTCCAATCCCAACCAGGACGATGTAATAATTTTCCTTTTAATAGGAGCCAATGCACTTGTACATTCCTCCCTGACCCAGTTTCCCTGACAATTTCTAAAGAAGCCTTCACAGCGGGCGCTCTGTCTCCCATGAATTTTTCCTCAAATGCAATTTCTATCATATACAGTCAGGCTGATATGGTTGGTTACATTTGAAAACCAGCCTGCAGCCACTGAACCCTTTTGACAGAGATCCCTTTAAGAAGTGCTTTGGCCTGAATGCGGAGGCCAGTGTACCCCAGAGGAAATGGATGAGACAGATGCATTGTTCATCACTGAATGCTTTTCAATGTGCTGTCAATTCTACATGTGGAGTCGGGCACCACGCACGCCCTGTGCCAGGGAACTTTGGCCCACTTGGACTTCTAGCTGTTGTCCAGAGAGCTTCAAGGAGTTTCAGAGTGCAACAACACTTCCGACGAAAGCCTCCTTAACAGCTCAAATCAAAAGATTGGCAGGAGATGTGATGAATCAACACTTAAATGTAGATTGTTGATGCCTGAGGGGCTATTAAATCACCAGTTTAAAAAAAAAAAAAGAATCAAAAGTGTTAAAAGACTTTGAATATTATTTCCTTTTTATAAAAGAAAAGCATTTGTAATAAAGTTGTTAAAAAACACACATCACACTTTCGTTTGTTAGTTAACAACAAAGATTTTTGACAGCTTATACACATCAGCCATCAGGTCACTTTAAGTCAACAACCGCCATGAACAATTTAGAAATGATAATCCCCGCTGTTCTTCAGGGCAGGAAAACAGACATGAAATGCGAGCTGCATTTTTATCATTTTAAAGAGCATGAATATTTAACGTTTGTTATGTACAGTGCACGGCTTCTGTAAGTTTTTCTTCCCCCACTCTGATGAGTGGTTATGTAAGAGCGAAGAAATGTATTGTTACAGTTTATTTGTCGCTGGAGCCTCTGGCTGTACGGGGGGTGTGGCAGAGCAGACAGCTCACAGTTGATAAGCACCTTTTCTCTTCCTTCAGTGTGCTCGTGTCTGGCTGTGTACTCATTACACTGCAGTGTGTTGCTGCCTGCTTCACGTCTGCAGGAAGAGCAGCAGTTAAATACTGGAAATGATGTAATTCATACACCATGCTCTTAGGAGAATATGAGAATATTCTTCTAAAACTAAAACTTTCATTGTAAGTTTGAGTTGCCAACATAGATCATTTTAGTAAAAAGATGCAAGAAAGACAGCTGGGAGACTGAGTGGGAGAGACAGAAGCCTCTAGTTATTATTATGACTTCTATTCTGTGCCACAAAAGCACCAGAAAATGAATCACACTGATTAACTACTGAGCAAAAAATGACAATAAAGAGTCTAAGAAATGTAACAAACAAGAGCTATCCAGTGTTTAATGACTAATCTAAATTAAATACGATGAAAAGAAACCTGAAGCATTAAATACTTCATAATGCATTCCTTCTGAGACAGATGTGGAAGCAGATGTGAGGCTTAGTAACTCGGTTTAGCAACGAATAGCGCAAGAAATGCTCCGACGGTTTTCCTGACACTGGTGCACAGGTGGGAGGTTCATTCAAATGAGGAGGCGCAAACTGAGCTCCTGGTGTCCATGTCTGCACAAGTGGTGTAGCATGAGCAGCACGCTAGTAATGGCAGCGGCAGGAGCAGCTGTGCTCCATCTACACGAGGCGTTCAGGTACAGCACTGAAGTGAAGTACAATACCACTGTAAAAATGCAGAAAAATAGACTTGATGTGCAAAAATACACTTCAGGTTTTAGCGCGTAGCGTGAATGAAACGCAAGCTGTTCCACAGCCTGTGTCGACAGCTGGATTGATTCAAACAGAAGTGAATCTGGTCCGTCAGAAACACGAGACAGACGCCTGAAAAAACCTGCGTCTGAAAAGCTCGCTGTGCAGACAGGACTTCAGATGCTGCGCTGAGAATAGACCGTCTCAGAATTTTTAGTGAAACAAAGCTCCACCGGCACTTTGAGTGATTTTTATCAACAACAACAACAAGGAAAATGCCTTTTAAATATTTTTAATTAACCACTCTCGGGCCAGTAAATGCATTAAAATCGACAGCAAAAAAAAAAAATAACGTGGTTAAAGCAGGAACTCTGGTAAATCAATCTGAATTTCTGCCTGAATTAATCTAATAGTTCAGGAAGTTTGATCTAAATCACATTAAATCAAATGAACTATCACACTGCATGGATATCTAACTGTACTTCTACTGTGCTTATACACGCTTTAGCTCATGTGGTATTCCTTTGACCATAAGGTCAACTATGTTTTAATAACAAATGGTTTATGGTGCAGAAATATTTTTGTAATGTGTGTTAAACTCCAGTATGTAAAAAAGACAGCACTACAAAATCACACAGTACTGTACTATTTACTGGAATATTTTCAGATGGATAATAGATACACTTGCAGTGTTATGGCTCCATTGTCAACTAATTTGGATGCAAAATCTCACACTGTGGACTTCAAGGGCAGACCGATAGCTCCAACCCGAATGTGATTTGGCTTATATCAAAGCTATAAGTGAAAGGTTATATTTAATATAACAAGTGCGTGTGTAGGCAGTGAGCTGTACCCAGTAAAACCCAACAGTCTCGCACTATCTCCAGGTCGTGCTCTTTTCCAGTTTTATGCATTTCAAACTTGGAGCTTTATCGGAAATTTTGGCACTGCTCATATCCAGCTTTTCTCTGACAGCGTTGGTCAGATGTGAATTAATAAATAAGTTATTGAGTTTCAACTCATTGTTCTGGCACAGAACTCCAAGACTTAGAGTTTTGCCATGAAATGCTAATTTGTCATTTAACTTTAAATATTAAGACAACGGAGCACTGCTGACTGTCAAAATAAAGCTCGCTGTAACTGTGTTCAGATGGTTTATATTCAGCGGTGAAGCAAACTTGTTATTCAAATTGTAGGAAGAAAAATCAAGCAGAAGATGATGAATTCACAGCATGCTGAGAGCAACACTCGACAGAGGACCTAACCTCATTTGGGGCTGTCTCAGCCAATGTGTGCCAGATACTGCTGGAGAAAGGGAGGCAGTTGAGCACTGCTCTGTAATGGAGGTGGGGGGTTACAAGATGTGCATTTGCCAGAACTAACCAATCAGTCTTCCTCCTTGTTAGGCTTTTCTCTTGTAAAACAAAACAATTATAATTCCAAAAAGAGACTTTAATGAAGTTTAAATCTTCATTTTGTGCTGCTTGTCAAAAATAGTTTTGCAGTATAGGCTAACTATTGCCCCTTGTGGTCACTGATGGAAATATCCACCCAGGGGACAATGAGCCTACAAGGTTTGGCCCGGCACTAGAAAACAATGTGAGGGTAACAGCGTTGTCTGGTTTCACGAGAGAAAAGAGCAGCTCAAAGCCACTTCCCTGCCTTCTTATATCCATATCAAGCATCTGCCACTATCTCACCTGTGTGTGTCCTGTGCATCTCACACTCAGGTCTTTCCTCCTCTGCACCATCTTCACACAGTGGGTCTGCTTTTTTGTGACACTGACTCATGTGTGATGATGTCCAAACTACTGTGAAATGTGACCACGGCTTGAAATAAGTGGAGGAGGCTAGAGGCACAAATGGTTGTTAAATTCAGGTACAGCCACAAAGCATCGAAACCATGCTGTAAAACATGCACTAAATACAGCACATTTCCTCACTTAAAAAACAAATTGTAGTCAATTAAAAGCCAGGTATAGGGCATGGAGGTGGTGGTCGATATAAAAAAAGACAAGCTGCACCTCAAAGAGCAAGTACAGACTGGGGAGAAACAGAATATTCAATAGTGTGTTTGTAGATCTTTTCACAATAAAAGCCCTCTTAAGAAATGAAAAATTTTCATCTAAAAATTAAACGACTTTTCTTTTGAAATGGTGAAGAGGAAGTGTTGAGTAACTTTAATGTTTTAAGTCGCTCCATTCCCGATCTGAGGCTTTGAATGAAAATTATGAGAAATTTATCAAACAGAGAAAATTAAAGACCTTCCTCTAATACAAGCCTGCCTCTAATGGAGAGCAGGGAGCTTCTGCAGTTGAGATAAATAAAGGCCCTGATTCACTTTTAGAGGAAAAGTGGTATTAGAAATGTGTGTGCAGAAGTGTAATCAGTGACAGAAGCCTCGAAGAGAGTGTTGTTAATATGGAGCTCGCATGCTAACTGATCAATATGCAGTGACACGGCTTCTAAAAATAAATGACCACATTTCGCCTGTTATGATTGTGTTCACTCAGGCATTTCTGGACTATAACTTCAACTGCAACACTTTGTTAGCAAGCTTGAAAAGTGACAGACGGAGGCGAAATAAATAAATAAATGAATAAGGAGCCCCTTTGGCACGGCTGTGGCTGCACTCAGAGCAATACAGCAACAGTAAACTGGCAAAGCGCGGAGGGAAATCACATGCAAACCAGTCCTCGGACAGTACCAAATATAAACCCAAGGAGCTGAAGAGCTTTTAGTGTGGGAGGCGAGAGACACAGGCAGACACAGAGGGAGATATTTTGGTTGGATGGATAGATGGATGGATAGACTGATGGGATAAAGGGAGGAGGAGGAGGAGGAGGAGGGTGAAGGAATCTATTTCCAGAGGGCTGCGGAGCCTTTTAATTCCAGCTTTTCTGACTTTTCTGTGAGAGCGCCCTCCACTTCCTGCTCATCACTTAAAGCCATCTTTTAGCAGGGATTTGGACAGCTACGCCTTCTGGCAGGGCCCCGTAAACCCAGTCTAAACTGTGACTGGCGTTGAGCTCGAAATGCTTTTCTCTTGACCCTGAACACACAAGTTGGGTTTTGACTTTCATCTTTGTGACACGCTGCAACAACTCGCGCTACAACGCAGACATCACTGGCCCGATATTCCTCTTATCCCCTCTGACACATAGCAATTGAGTCAAAGGCGTTGTAACTCCAAAGGAATTACTTCAAGGTGTAACACAACAAGCAATACAACGCAACGCCTTTTAATGTGTCTTCTCTGACATGACATGATTTTAGGGAAGGAGTAAACAAGTCTCTCACTTATGTTTCTAGGAGCAGAGAATATGGAGCTATTCCTGAGCTCGCTACAGATTTTAATCGTTCAAAAAAATGTGAATTAATAACAGTAAAAAGCTGTTTCAAGTCTAATGATAATTCCACCTATTGACCCACCCCCTCCTGCTGTTATGTAAAGACATATTTGCTAGAATTCTCGCTAATCAAAAAGAAAAAAAATGTTAATTTCAGGTCAGAAAGTTTTGCATTGGGTTTTTTTGCAATGTTAGAACAACATGCTGCTTCATCTGCATTTGAGGTCGACCTGAAACACGATTTAAAAAGAGCTAACTTCCATATTGTGACGTATTTCTGTCAAAAAAAACAAAAACAAACAAACAAATAAAAAAATAAGAAATGTAGACGTGAACAAATGTTTGGTGCAATTTGATTAGACTATAACTAGCTAATATTGGAGGCTATAGGTCAGATGGTAGAGCAGGTCGGAGGTCAATCCTCATCTCCTGCTGCATTCAGCAAGACACTGAACCCAAAGTTCCCATGGTTGCATGTTATATTGTCACAGCAGCCTTTAACTGCATATTGTACTGAGTATGTGACAACTAAACACATTTAGAATATTACTACCGTATTTTCCGGACTATTGAGCGCACCTGTCTAGAAGCCGCTATTGAATTTATTTGAACAGTTTCATGTGGTCCACTCTGACCGGGTCTGATGTGACGACGCTAAATGTATCAGCGGCACGCAGCTTGCTAGCTTGTAAAAAGACAACGAGCTTCGTGCCGCCGATACATGAGTCACACCGCAGGGTTCAAAGCGTTGGAAAAAAGTAGCAGCTTATAGTCCGGAAAATACGGTAGTTAACATAAGTTCTAGACAATGTCAGCTGCAAGTAGCTTTTATAATTTTAAATGTTTATGATCTTAAACTGAATGCTGACAAAACCTGTTTGATTTACTAATTGTGTGACTGATCACTCCACTTTGCACTAATGTACAGCTTATGTCAACCTGCCTGTTCACTGATATTCTGTCAATTTTTTGTCTGTTCATTTTCTTCCTTTTTTTCCACTGTTTAAAAAAATTACCTGAAAACTTAAGTAAAGAGAAAGTTTTTTTTAAAATAACCCAAAAAGGTTGATTTTCTATCAAAAGATTAAAGCCACTGAACCTCCTCCTCATCACGACTCTTCAAGGTGCTGTAATTGACCCAGTGTTTCATTATCACCATTGAGGATTTTTAAATAATGATTCTCTCTCATTTACACTTCACATTCAGCAGCGAGTGGAAAAACTGCAGGTGAAATTGGGATTTTACTCTCGACCAAAACGAGACTTGTTGCTGCATTAGCTTATGGTGATGTTCTCAACATGAATACATCCACATGCACTGGACACTGTAGACCACAGAGCATTGAGGCTTATCACCACTGCACTGTATGCAGTTCGGATGGACCACGTCATCATCTCACCATTGTCTCTAAAGCTGTACTTGGACTAGATCTGAGCTCAGTGCCAACGTTCAGTGAGGATGCAGGATGTAAGTGGGTGGAGGCCGGCCTATGTAAATACTGTGATTTTCATGCAGCAGATGGGAGGTTGTTTTCCCTCACAGACCTCTAAATGTAACTTCTGCCCCTTTTCTTAACAACCATAATTTATCTTTAATCTTACTTTTTAAAAGATCTCTCAAAGCAATGTTGGGAACTCCAGGGTTCAGCAAAATCAATTCACATTTGCATTCTTGTAAAGCCATTGTTTTGTTTGTTGTTTTTTTCCCCCGTGTAGTGTTTTGGTTTTTTTTTCTTTACAACGACGTGACAGAGCTGTTGTAGTCATGTTACACTCAGCTCAGACACAAATTATGCAGTGAATAACCTGCCATTTTTTCTTTTATCTTATTTTTTTCACATTTCTCACTGTCTTCTGTTTTTTCATTCTATAGTTGTGTTTTTATTGTGAGCAAAGTGAAACTAGCACAGTGATGAATGTGGAAATATTTGACTGAATTTAATCACCAATCAATGAATTTAAATTTAATTTGGCCTTAATAGTAATGATTCTTACTTTGTCAAGATACATTCAAATGTCTTTTATTTTGGCGGGATACCAAAATACGAACCATTACATTACCAATGAAAGTGTGAGGATCTGAATCCAGAGAGCTGTGACCCATGAATCCATGCACCCTTATAAAATTATACACATACAGCATGTTAATTATGGACTATTATTATGACAATCAAGCATTTAATAAAGCTTTATAAGCCAGTGATAAGGCATTAAGAATAATGTTTGGGTTGGTAGTAATTAAAAAAACACATGAGCTTCCTAAATTTACTACTACATTATTAGCAATTATAAAAAATAAGGATTGTATTATTAGTAACAGTGCTGTTGAATGGTTGACAGATGCCGACAAAAATGGGTATGGCTTGCATCATACTGAGCAGAGACTGGTAAATTGTGAAATAAGGTTGATGAAATTTTACACCATGTCTTTGAGATACCGAATGCACTTTGAAACTCACACGCTACTGTGCACAGAGAACAACTAAACATTTTATATTTCATAATGACGTCATGATATATAATGAATCAAACCTGTTCCCTTTCTTTTCTACATGATTGAAATGGAGCGGAGCCCCAAGCTCACGCCTGTCCTCACTGATAAAGCTGCTGTTCGAGCTGCGTCACAACATCAGCTGCAGCATAAAACAGGAACTGCAGCAAATCTCTGCGGGACGGTTGCACACAGTTTTTGAAGAGACACGGCAGGTGGTTGTTTCAAGCTTCTCTGAGAACTTCTCCAAGTCCTTCTGGATATTAAGGTTGTCTCAGCGTCTTCATGTATTCCCAGATTGACTCCATTATGTAAAGATCAGGGCTCTGTGGGTTTTAGACCATCTGTTGCCGATCTCCCTAATGTCACCTCATGATGGATAAAAATACATAAGATCACCTTCACACAGGAGTGTATATACAGTGTGTATTAAGAGCAGCTACTGCCCTTAACTGATGCTGAACATCCCCCAAAAAAATGAGTTTAGACATGTGTCCCCTTCAGCAGTTTCCTCACTGGCCTCATCACCTGGCTTCCTCTCCAGCTTGTGTAAGAACACTTCTTGTTTGTTTGCAAATGTTAAAAAAAAATAATACAAGGCTGCAGCACAGCACAGCCTGTGCCAGCGTATATTTACATTTTAATTTTAACAAATTGTGAGATGTGTGTTTGCTCAAGCTATGCCCAGCAACACATGGGGCACAGTAATGTGTCACACCATCTGCTCCTCCTCTCTCAGCTCAGATCCATGCAGTGGATGAAAGCAGCAACCTGGAAACTTCACTGTATTTTTTTTTTTTCTTTCCTCCCTTTTGTTAAACTTGCACCATACCTCTATTCCCACATTCTGTTTAACCTGCAGATGAAAACTTATTCTCAACTTTGAAAACTTTGTGGTTTTGGAAACCGCCCTATGGAATTCATTTGACAGGACGGATCTGCTTGAGTGGGTCCTAAAGAATCAGTATCAGCCTTTAAGGTTGTGGAGCTTAAGGGGTTTGAAACAGCCGCACTAAAATGAGTAAAGAGGAATCCTGACCTGATAAAGACTGTTTAGTCAGAGGGAGGGAACAAGAATAACAAACATGCTGAGAAATGTGTTGGAAACACAATACACCCAAGTATCCAGCTCTGTTTCACTCCAGAATTTAATTACCGTATTTTCCGCACTATAAGCTCCACCTAAAAGTCTTTAATTTTCTCAAAAACTGACAGTGCACCTTATAATCCGATGCTTCTTATATATGGGTCAATATTGGTTAATTATCGCTACCGTAGTCAGGGGGCGTATATTGTGATTGCACTAATGTTTGATTTACCGTAGCGGTATCAGACTGTTTGTTTTACGTGTTTACTGAATCAGGGAAAAGTTCCCCTCCAAAAAGTTACCTCGGAGAAAAAAATCAAACAGCTGTTCATGTAGCTTTGAACTGTGACAAATGGAGTTGGAAATACATTGTTTTCAATGAAGGCGGAGCAAATACCAGTAAGAGCTACTGGTACGTACGGTACCGTATTGTTATTGTTGTGGAGTGAACGGAGTTGTCAGAACGTTGGTTTGTTTTCTATGAATAAAGTTTGACTGACTGACTTATCTGACTGTTTTGTTGACATTCACTTTAGAGCAGCTTCATCTAGATGGATGATAACACAACCCCAGACACTACAGTAGTTTCTATTCTACGCTCCTTATAATGTGGTGCAGCCTGTATACGAAAAAAGTTTTAAAATAGGACATTCATTGAAGGTGTACCTTATAATCTGATGCACCTTATAGTGCAGAAAATACAGTATTAATATATCCAAATATGGTCACTCCTGGCTCTTAACAACCAACATGGCCACGTTCAAATACCAAACTCTTGGCTTCAAAATGTGAGTCCACAGACCAACAGGTGACGTCACGTTAGCTTCATTCATTCTCTAAACATCTGTGGATGTAACTCAGAAACACCAGGATGTTCTGACACAAACACAAACTAATAAACCACAAGAGAGTAAACTGCTGGGAATACACTATGCAACATGAAAATGTAGGCTGCTAGCACTCATGCTAACCAACAGGTCTAAGGAGCAGGTGCTTCTCCTGTTATTTCCATTATGCTGACACTGCATTTTCAAAAATCACTGCAGTTCCTGCTGTTTCCCTCCGACTGCAGCTGCTGTCGCTCACACACCTCAGACACCAACACACAGGAAGTGTTTGTATGATAAGGCGGCTGTGGCTGAGGTGGTGGAGCGGGTCATCCACACATCCTGAGGTCGTTGGTTTGATCTGTGATCTGTCCACATGTTGAAGTGGACACATCAGGTACTGACCCTGAGCTGCTGCTGCTGCTCAGTGGCAGCAGGACACAGCATTTCCCTGCATGTTGAGTGTGACTGTGACAAATAAAGAGATCCGGATAAAACACACTGACAGGGTTTTGCTCTACAAAAAAAGGCACGACTAAAAGTGATGTGAGGACTATAAACAGCTCGGCTGCCGCTGTTGCTGGCTTTACTTAGAAATGCCTCCTGGGGAACAGGACTGGACTTTATATGTGGTATTTCGAAGCTGCAGAATTCAGGCTTCAAAGCATGTTGTCTGTCCAGGTTTGGTCCATGAGTTTCACGGCCCAAACCTTGAAGAGGTTTCAAAGAGCTCTTTGAATAAATGACCTCAGTCCGGTTGAATATCAGCACAAACACTCCTGCCTAATTTTAGACGCCAATAACAGTGAATATTTGTCACTGGGTATTAGTGCACTCTGCGAGCTGCTGAGCAAACAAATGGTCCAGGCCAAAGAAAACAAACTGTGCTCTCAGGCTGAGTGTAGCCAGGCCTGTTTGTTCCTCACAATACCCTCTGTGCTGTCATTCCTCCATCAAGAAGCGGCTTAATCTCCATTTACTGTATGTGGGTTTTCCAGTGGCCTCGGGGCACAGTGAGCGTTATGTGTTAGTGTCCCAGTTCCCGTAGGGGAGCCCTGGAACGTTTTCTGTTTACAGCTTTACTGCGATAACATTTTCCCCTCTGAATCACAGGCAGCGCTGTGTGGTGGTGCCACCTTTCCCCTGCCCATAACAGGACACTCTCTGTCAGTCGGCTGCACCCCCAGCTCCCACACTAAAGTCCCTTTGAAATACCAGTTTGTTTATTCTAGTGTACTAAATATGCAGCGTGCAGTCCAAGTAACCCCAGATTGACTGCAGGGTAAGGCAGCATCTGTGTTGTTGGCTCTGGCCTCTGTCATTTTAAAGCTAAATCCGCACTTTCTCCAATTGTACGATGTGTCAGTGTGAGCGGACGGTGCTGCTAACACTGTCCTGAGCCTGTTCCTCCTTTAAACTTTCTGTATCATCATGTTCAATCTGGGAGATCTGGGAGTGTCACTCCACCCACTGCTGACCTGTTTATTTCCAAAACCCAGTTTACCTTCTTTTAGGCCTTTAGCCACATGATCCTTCTCTGCAGAGTGCGATCACCTTCTCACTTTTCACTGGTCACAATCCACAGATTCAGCATTTATAAAACATTTGATTTACAATATGAATCATAAGAAAATAAAGACAAATGAAAGTAGTAGCTGCTAAATGTTGAGCATCTTTCAGCATCACAGAGAAACAACACAGAGCTGATGCTGAATGATGTTCACTGGGAACAGACCTCATGATAAAACCACAGAACAATAATAATGGAGATGTAACATTTGTTCTCTTTTTGTTTTGTTTGAAGCATCAAATTTTATTTCTAGAGAGTAAAGTTTATGATATTTCATCACCACATTTCCATGGTGGTGGCAGGAGCAGCAGAATCCATGCATCTAAACTTTATACATAACCACTTACATGTGTATCCATATACTGTATGAACTGTACATACAACTACCAAATCTGTGTAAAATGAAACAACCAATGGTTCATTTAAAATGTTTTAATTACATCAAAATGTATTTTAGTAACATGTAACAGTTTCATCTCTTAATATAAATAGTAACTATAAACAAAGTTGATACATGTATCACAGTTGAATGGTCTTTTCATGTGGAAAACTAACATTTTATTGTGGAACTGATAACAAAACATGTGTTTATTACAACATTTGTGGCAATTGACAAAAAAAATCTGTTGAATTACAGAAGCAGTGCTCAATAATTAATAACTAAATATTGCTAAATACACATTAAACTTGAATTAAATGTCACTATTCTATCTAATTAATAAGGAAATAAATGTTGGTAAAATTATGATGAATTTATAGTCAAAACAAACCCGAAGAAACTACAGATTTTTTTTAATGTCAAGTGGTTTTTTTTTGTATGTAGTATGTCCACACTCCAGGACACCACTCCACCATTAGTAATGATGGGATTTGCGACATTCTGTTACACTACATGTGCAAGTTGTCGAGAGGCTGCTCAGCAGCAGCAGTAACAGCAGCAGCAGCAGCAGTAACAGTAACAGCAGCAGTAACAGTAACAGTAACAGTAACAGCAACAGCAGTAGTAACAGCAGCAGCAGTAACAGCAGCAGTAACAGCAGCAGCAGCAACAGCAACAGCAGCAGCAACAGTAACAGCAGCAGCAGTAGCAGCAGCAGCAGCAGTAGCAGCAGCAGCAGCAGCAACAGCAGCAGTTACAGTAACAGCAGCAGTAACAGTAACAGCAGTAACAGTAACAGCAGTAACAGCAGTAGCAGTAACAGCAGTAACAGTAACAGCAGCAGTAACAGCAGCAGTAACAGCAGCAGCAGCAGTAACAGCAGCAGTAGCAGTAACAGCAGCAGTAACAGCAGCAGCAGCAGTAACAGCAGCAGTAACAGTAACAGCAGCAGTAACAGTAACAGCAGCAGTAGCAGTAACAACAGTAACAGTAACAGCAGCAGCAGCAGCAGCAGGAGTAGTAACAGCAGCAGCAGTAACAGCAGCAGTAGCAGTAGCAGCAGCAGCAGTAACAGCAGCAGTAACAGTAACAGCAGCAGTAACAGCAGCAGCAGCAGTAACAGCAGCAGTAACAGTAACAGTA
>OOFC01048532.1:6913-27674 GCA_900323345.1 Pseudochromis fuscus
CATTATATATATATAGACTTAGATACACACATATATACAATAGCAGTATTTTCATCAAAGAATTGACCCCTCACCTGTAGGTTGTGAGAATCCTTTGTTTAACTTAAACTCTGTCACGTTTGGACATTGCCTTAGTTCTGTATCCATACTGTTCTGTAGTTTGACTCCACATACAAAAAATATTTTTCATAAAAGTGCTACCACCACTGCTGATGTTGTCGCAGAGACCACACTCCTCCTCAACACTCACACAACACCTCATATACTTTTTAAATCTGTATTTTGAACTAAGGCTACTGTCCCACAAAGTGCAGGAAAACACAGTCTCTGTATTTAACCAATGCACGTGTTTGTTTGTGACCAAAAGAAGATCATGTTAGATGAGAGAAACATGATATTTTGGCTAAAACATGCGTGACCGAAACACACCGAATGAACACATGGATGGACAGATGGAGACAGGGATTGGGGAGATTTATTGTCTTTTTTTGCAAAGAAAGTGGGTCAGTGTTCTATTGTAATTGAAACCGAGCTGCCATCGTCTGCTGGAGAGCGAGCTACACTCTTCAAGTCTACAGGGAAATTAGCATTTGATGCTCAAAGGAAGGAGCTGCACGTGGCAGTGCATTCAATAGTCGAGCAGTCTTGTAGTCTGGCAGCGAGGTACATTGTGATTCTGCATGTTCCAATACTGAAACAGTATAAAGGCCACTCACACTAATGACCGCTCTGCTGCTTTGTCCACTGAGGCCTTGAGCACCAAGCTCACATGACAGGTCGGTACAATCACAAGGCTTTGCTAATCTCTGTGAGGCAAGTTTTATCACCCATATCTTTATGAGTCTGTGTGCAGCTAACCTTTCTCACTGATTTGATGAACAGTCAGCAGATGTTTCTTGGTTATGTTGCCCCTGGGAAAGAGACATCACTTCTGGGGTAGATTGAAAAGTCTTTTTTTTTAAACCCTGCCTGATGTACAGTAGGTGTTGAACACTGGAGGAGACATAAATCACACAGAGGTTCAAGGAATAGAAAATGATCATAAACATTAATTTCCTTCTCTGGCAACACAAAAACATAAATTACAGATTATCACAGGCACCACATGGTCTTTGGCTAAAAATACAGCAGGAGGTGAGTGTGAGGGTTGCCATGGCAGGTGATAAGGAACTGGTAAGAATAAGGAGTGGGAGGAAGAAGACAGAGGTTTTGTTTTCGTTTGAGCTCCATGTTGCAGGGGACAAGACATATGTCCAGTGAAGTCCCTCACTGCAAAGCTGATAGCATCTGCTGCAGCAGAATAGCATCATTTCAACCCCAAATGTTTACTGCAGACAAACCTAAGCCCTTATTTTAACCAGTGGTAATGAGTGTGCATCCAGGTGCACTTGTTTTTGTTTATCATCCATCTCCATGTTTATTGGGTGGAGTGTGATGTTAATTGGAGGGTGTGGTGTTTAGTAATTAGCATGAATTGGTGATTCAGCTAAAACACACCTGTGCATCAACAATACATACAATGAGTCAACGCCTTCCTCGTTGTCATCATCAGGTCTTTTAGAGGACGCAGGTAAAGAGACAAATGATGTAATTAATGTGGAGAATAAAAAAATGATCAAAGTGTTATTCATTTACCATATTTTCCAGACTATATGCCGCTACTTTTTTCCGACGCTGCAGCTTAAACATGGGTGTGGCTCATGTATCGGCGGCACGAAGCTCGTTAGCTTTTTACAAGCTAGCAAGCTCCGCACCGCCGATACATTTAGCCTCGTCACATCAAACCCGGTCAGAGTGGACCACATGAAACTGTTCGAATAAATTCAATCGCAGCTTATAGACAGGTGTGCTCAATAGTCCGGAATATACGGTAATTCCAATCTTATGTGAGTGATGCTTTTTTTTCTCCATTGATTCCAAGGTAACTGCTCCTCTGCCAGACTGATAAAACTGTTAGCAACAACAAAGACATGCAGCACACAAAAATTAAAATAAAATGTACACAGACCTACACTGAAGCTTGTTCATTTTACTGATTTTAGAGATTTTGCCATATGTGAACATTCAACCTGGACATCCAGTAGGAGTACTCCTGGAAAATGCACCATCCAAAAAACTGCATCAGCCACCACTTCTGCAATCAACAGTAAATAAAACTGTAAACATCACTGCCTTTTTTTAAAATTTCAGAGCTTACCCGATAGTCCCACGGGTTGGCTGACTTCTCTCTGCCCTCTCCTTATTGGATTTATCCTGCTACAGACTCAAAGTCATGTCTTAAAGCTCTGGATGGCCACAGACAGCGACAATAAACTATGTCTGCCATTTCTGCTCCACAGTGACGTTGGGCAATCTCAATGCTGATTGGTTTTCACAATACCATGTGACACTAATTTTTCAAAAAATCTGCAAAAAACTTTCATCTTTGTAGTCTCCAGATTTGGTTTGGTGTGAACACAGCTTTACAGGAAGAGTTTGTGGCCTGTGATAGATACTCTTGACACATCTGTTCAAAATAACCACACACTGCATCCAATAGGAAAACAAAATCAAGGAGTAAGATGTCTATTGTAATTCTTCCTCCTCTGGAAACAATAGAGGAGGAAGTGGTAAGAAAAAAATGTTTTCACTCCCATTTCTGTAAGGTAATGTATTTTATTCAAATGAAAGTGAATCTCAAACATCATTGTCTGCTCAGCAGACTGTTTAATATCCTTCAAACTTCTGTCTGTGCAGTGGACCTGCGAGCCCCAGTGGGAATGTACCTGCCATCCGTACAACAAACTGCGCATACAAATCCTCCCTGACACACCGTCTGCATCTGATGTAATCTTCTGAAATCAACCCACTTCACCTGAGAACCCAACCAGGTCAGGATGTGGGCACGAAAAAGAGGAACAAGCACGTTTTGGAGGAAGCAGGTTTAAATGAATATTAATTTCTATGAACAAATAAAGAATTGAATGCAGTCTGCGTCTCTACAGTGTTGAATTATTCAGCGAGTTATTGTAGAATCTGTGGTTTATGCTGTAGTATTCAGATTGTGGTACAATATACAGTAATACTAAATGATAAAATCAGATATTAAAAAGATACAAGACAGACACTGTGATACAAATAATGCAACATTGAGACAAATGAGCACATGAGATTACAGACAGGCTTAGGAAACAAACAAAAAAATAAGAGATTAATTACTGACTCATCAAGATTCATTAAGAGAAAGATCCATTAACAGGACATTAGGCCTAATGCAGCACTGTTCTCTTAAATGTTTGTCATGTTTTTTCTTAATTTTCCTTTAAAAGAAAATTATAGGAGATGTAGATAAATCCACCAAAGGTTCTGAACAATCTAGATTTGCTGCTATCCAGGTGTGTTAAATTAAAAACACCATTTGATCATGAATTCAACATCAATTGGAGTTATGCTAACGCTTCCTAAACACTTTACAGGAGCAGGTGTTGTGCAGTTTGTAGCCCTGGCTTGTAGAAAACTGTAGAAGAAGAAGAAGAACTTCACTGCTAATGAACTAGAGATTGTGTATAATCTACTTAAACAAAATAAATCTGATTTTACAGAAAAATTCACCAGGCAATGCCGAAAAAAATCTGTAAATGCTGTTTTAGCAGAAAGATGCACCGACAGCGATGGAAATAAAAATAGTTTGACATGAAAACTGAAAGAAAATTCACATGATCCTGCTGGAGGAGGTGTCAGTCTCACAGGTACACAGACATGAGGAATTAAAAAAATAATTGGACAGGTGGGACTGACAGGTGTCCTGTCAGACGCTGCAGCTGACAGTGATGCTGCATCAGACACAGACACTGATCCACTGCAAGTACATTCAGGACAGACCAGTTGCTAAATGCACATTTTGCATGTTCATATTAAAAACTAATTATACATACATCCTTTTGTTTTTTATTTATTTTAATTTTTTTGTTCGAAATAAATAAACTATTTATTCATTCATTCATTCATTCATAATAAATATGTTTTTGTTTTGCAACTTTTACAACCATTGTTTCCTTGTGTTGGACAACCAGTTTGTTGACTGTGAAACTGGGATGTTGATGAGCATGCTCTTGACCACTGGTGAATTTTCTTCTTACCACAGAGAGAAGCAAAAATTAAAATAGAAAATCAGTGGGAGCTAACAAAAGAAGAACAAATCGTGGACACAGGCAAAATGAAGAGATAATTTGTTCATGTATTGTTACCTGCATTTGGCCCAGAGACAAAAAGCAGCAGCAGTGTAGATTAAATTGCTGAGAAATATGGCTGAGCCTCTTACAGAGCTTTTCTTTTACTGTTGCTCAGTCAGGGGAGATTGAAAAGACAAGAACTTGGGTTAATAAAGGAAACACAATGAAACTTCTCTTTATTTGTGTTTTTTCTATTTTGAAATTTCCAAGGATTTTAAAACTTGTCATGCTACTGACACAAAGAAGTAAATCAGTTACAGTTCACTGAGCTCTATTTTTACTCTCAGCACAGTAGTAGGAAAGGTCACAACCTACATCTGTGTGAGAGTACTGGGTTACAAACTGTTCTCAGAGCATGGTCTGCTATCTAAACATCTGCCGAACACTTGAGTTATATATACAAGTCCCCTGATGGTGTTTATGTGTGTCCAGTATGGAGATATATAAATGTCTATGGTCCTGCTGTTATGACAGTGGCCACCTCACTGGTCTGAGTTCAGCCGTGTGGTGGCCTTAAATTAAAGCACACAGCTGCATGATATCAAACGTGGAGATAAACAATGGAAATATACTGAGAGTTAAAAATAACCATGACTCGGTAGGAAGTCTTTAAGCGAGCCAGAACCTAAAGTGTGCATCACTCAGCAAAAACACAAAGTTGAAGACTCATCTTTTTCACCTTCTCAAACCACTAACTTGGAATAAACCAGCTTAGAAGTCAAGGTGAAATGCCCCAATACATACAACCTCATCACACTCATGTTCTTGTATATGAAAGATCTCAGCTGAAAAAAAAAGTCAATATTCATAGCTCAATAGCATAACAAATTGTGTTTCCAAGATGTTCACTTGAGCTTTTTTCCTCCCTTCTTTTGCGTTTTAATTAAACGATAAATAGTACTCAGCACAAGCAATTGATTTTCCTGAAGCGGCTCCTGGAGATCAACAGGGGATGATTTGCCCTAAACAAAGGCATTTACAATAGCCTATCAACTCATCTTTAAATAGAAAGTTTAGTCCAAGTTGTCCAGTTTGGAAGAAGGTTTTGCTGACATTTATAAAAACAATAAAATATAAACTTTTTTCTGTGTATCTGGATTCATTTATGCAACTTTAATACAAGCTTCCACTGAAATTTGTTTTGCAGCTTACAAATGTACAGCTACAGATATGATCAACAGTTTTCCAAGTAATACATAATGCATAACTTTTAAGAATTCAGCTCTTAGTTGCCAGCACATGAATTCTGGTCGTGAACAAGATAGACTGGATAAGACAATAACAACATAAACATTTGTTTGGCAATTAAATCTGCACATACATATTGTTTTGGGTAGTTTTTTTTATAATATATTTTTTTATTTTGTCATTTTTTTTACTTTAAATCAATGTAAAGTATTTAATGCAGTAGAGAATAGCTTTTTTTCAAAGCAGACAATTGTAGAGGTGATGTTAATGACATTACTGTCTAAGATCTGTTGTCATGACAGTGTAACAGCCCTGAAGCAGCTAATTGGAATTCAGCCTTCATTCAGTTTATTAACAACAATCACATTTTTCCTTCAGTTACGTAAGTGTCATGTGAAAATGTCACTGACAGAGGTGCGAGTATAAATCCTTCACTTTCCAGGTTTTCACAGTCGGGTTAAGAACCTAAACTGTAAACAAGTCACTTCTCTAAACTTTCCGACCCGGGGGCTGCAGGTTAGGGTGAGGCTGGAGGAAGAGCTGCTGCATGAACACGTCTCTGTCTAATGCAAACTGTCACAAGTGTCCAGTGGGAGAGCATGGAGAGGAGCACTTTGTGCTGGCTAGTCTCACCGAGTCTTCACTTGGGATTGCAACAATGGGGCCCGAGGCAATGTTCTGCTAAATACCACGGTTATATAATACACACACACACACACACACATACACACAAGCTCAGACAACAGCAATATAGTGTTTAACTCAAACACATTGCTTCACATAAACACACAAGGATGTACAAATAAACACAAATTTAAGATGAGACACATATGGTGTAAACATCTGTTTATTGCTCTGCTGCCATTAATAGATTCTCCACTTTCATCATACTGCAGTAAATCAACAAACAATAACTGTAACAGCATTTAAACAACATTTTATAGATATGGATAAATACTGAGGTTCCTGTGGTTACCTTGTGTTTTATTCCCTTACATCAGCTATGACGACGCATTTCTGTTTATTACACTTTTTGAATTTCTACACATTGCACAACCTCCCATGTCCTACTTTTAATGCTCAAGCATCAACTCTAATTACTGTATTCAGTGAGGAATTGAAGGGCCTTAGATGATCATAGACATTTAGTTAAATCAAACTAATAGTCTACAAATTGTCTCCAGTGCAGTGTCATTATGTGACTTCACTTTTTTGGGTCGGAGTGTTATTGTGAAAGTTAATTTATTTGATTGTGTGTAATATTGTAGCAGATGCTTATAGGGCAGTGTTTCACCTTGTAATCCCTGTGATCCTTCTGTTTTAGATGGATAACACATTATAGATTAATATTGAAGGATTTTTTTAAAAACACTGATTGTAAATTTATTGCTGATATGTTCAACAATAACTCTCTTAACTGCTGCACCACAACTTACCAAACAGATATATTTTGTAAATGCTAATTAGTTGCATGTGAGCATAATTTGTAGCAGAATTAACAGGATTAATAAAATCATCTGTTTCAGGCTGTGATTTCTGTTCCAGGAATCCCACTGTTTTAAAGACGTGTGTTGCTGCACGTGTCAGACGGCCCAGAAATCTTGTGATGAGCTTCTTATTGATCTGTTCACTTCCTGCTGTCTCCAAGGAAACACTGCTGTGTGCAAGACCAGCGAAGAAGAAGAAGAAGAAGGCAAAACAAAGCACATGCACCAAGGCCAAAAGTGCCAAACCCTCGAAACTCAGACCCTCCAGACCCTTTTGGTTGCGTTTGTATTTTGATTTCACACAGTCCAGTTCACACACATCCACACTTACACTACTGATGACACTGACCAACACATCTCATCTTTCACTATTTTGTCATTTACCTTAGTTAAAAATAAATATAATTTCATCAATGCACCTTGTCTTCTCTGCCTTTGTCATGGCCCACAACCAGGTTGTGACATTATACAGTATGTGATCAATCTTGTTGTTGTTAACACTTTAAAGGTGCTATGGATTATCTTTGGATAATTATAAAATGATGCAAATGGTTTGTTGTTTGCTAGAATATGGAATAATCTCCCAAATTGTCTCTAAGTGGAGGTAATTTTCCTCACAGGTTGTTGTGCTGAGCTTGCTTCGAGCTAGTACTGTTTGTTTATATGGAAAAATGTATTTTCTCCTGTGTCTTGATATTGTAAATTTTGTTGACTTATAAAGTTTTTCTGGAGGTTGCCACTAGTTGAGCCCCTTGAGTGTTTTTGGTAACCGTCCATCACACCGTACTTAGTAAAACTCATGCGATGTGAAATTGATGCATATAATCTATTAAGAAGTATCTTTTACTGTATTATTGATCCCCTTGGTTTAGACCAGGCTGGTTTTCTGTTCTGAATGGATGAATAAATCAATACGTAATATAAAAAATAAATCAATATAAACTTCGCAATGACGTGTGGTTTTCAACTTACTCAAAAATGTATATTATTTGAGAGTATCCCCTTGTCTTCATTTAAAATATGCACATATATACACACTAGTGGAGTGTCTTAGAGTCTCCCTGTTTCTACTCTGGCAGGAAATCAGGGCACCTCGTTAGTCAGACACAGTTGGGGTACCCTATCTTTAGAAGTGTATGCTCCTGTGGCTACAGGGGAAAATCATTCATGTCTCCTATAAATACCTGAAGCTGGTGTATATTTACCCCCAAAGAGAGAGGCAGGGGTTCATAGTTCAAAATCAAATTGATAACCATAGCCCAGTTTGTCACGAGACCACCTTCCCGCCATGTGCTTCATGCACGTGAGTTTTAAGAATGAGAGAAAGGTGAGGAGGGAAAAGGGCAACATGTCCTCTCCACTAAAACCCACACACACACACACATACATACACACACACACAAAACACACTCACTCTTTCATGCACTGAACAGCAGCACATGTGCGTCACATAATCGGTTTGTTCTGGAGGATTGAAGATAACAAGGTGATATGGGAAGGCAGCTCATATCTGCCCATATTTTTACACATTCCTTTTTTTTTCAACCACACATCAAAGGTATTAATCACAATAATGTGTTATATTCTACATCTTCACGGGCAAATAATATTAGCACTGTTCACCTGTGGTGTGTTAATCATACCTCAAACAATATGTGTCTATTCATAAGAGTCTTACAACTACTGACAGATATGGTTGGATTATATTAGGCTTTATTATAGATTTAAAATGTACAATGATTTGCTTTTTCACTTTATCAAAACATCCATTGTATTCTACTTTGCACTTATTACATACAAAAGAAAAAATAGGTTTATTTGGCAGCTGACCAGCCTGCTTCATTTCTGTGTCTAAAATCTAACTTCGTGTTTGGTAGAGCAGTAAAAGTGCCTCATAAATTTTTAGGAAAACCTCCGGCTGTGTCAGGATAGTAGCTTCCTGTACCAGTGTGGGAAGGATGGCTGGATATCCCGGCCAAGCCGTGGAGTACAGAGTTGGGAAACACTGAAGTAAACATTTTTAGTCAGCACCACCTGTGTTCCTTATAAAAAAACATTGTTAATAAAGATGGTTAATATGGTTGTGGTGGCCTGGCCTGAGGCGACCAGGCCCCAGGGTGCTGAGGGAGAACAACAACAACAACAGAGGGAGGAAACATCTGTGGAGAGGGTCAGCAGCTCTTAGTGGAATTTCCGCACATGCAGGATGACTCATAAAAAAGTTTGGTTTCACGCTATACAGTGAATATCCAGTAGTTGACAAGTGCTGTGAAGCTTTGGGTTTGGCATGTGCCATTTTTTTGGAGTGGGATTATTCACATCAGAGAGAAGAGCGAGGATGCAGCAAAGGGGAGGGTCTAATGGAGCAACAGAGGCGGGCCTGTCAATCAATGCAGCCACGCCCCCAAACATACCTCTCTTTGAGTCCTGTGACTTGCAATTTTGAAGCCAGGAGATCAGTGTTTGAATGTTCCTATGTTGATTGTTTGGAGCCAGATGTTCTGGTTGGTGGCGCCTTTAAACATTTTTCTTTTTCAAGTTTTGAATTAAAATCAACTTGAGCTTTTTGGAGCCAGCATTTAATGGCTATCAAAAGTATTACACTCTTTTTGATTTCCAAATTTCAGTTGCATTTATATATACAGTGTACTGTTGGAACCAGATTTTTATTGAAGCCATAGACTTCCAATTGCCACTGCTCCAAAAGTGAAGTACTCTAAAGTACTCTGAGTGACTTCAATTAAAAAACTGGAATTTTCAATCATGACATACTCAGTCAATTTTTTTTTCACGTCATTCTGATGTCATTTGCTAAAGTAAATTGTCCATATCAGTGATCTGGTGGTCCATCTGAAAAAATGTATTATTAAGTAGATATTAGACTTCAAAATAGGAAGATTTAAGGAAGTCCCTAATGAGACCAGACCTGACCAAATAGGGTCACTTCTGGCTCCAAACAACCAATATGGTGACGTTCGAATGCTGATCTGCTGACTTCAAAAGTCCACAACCCAGTGAGTGACGTCATGCTTGCGTCGTCCATTTTTATACACAGTCTATGATTGGAGGTGACATCTAGTGGCCATCGGTAGTATTGCAGTTTTGACACTCGTTCACTAGCTTCAGTTTTCACTTCTGGTGACGACGTTCATTTTTATAATCAGTCATTTTCTATAAGTTATCTTCCACAATGTTGAATTCTTCCACAGTGGACATAAATACACTGCATTAATAATTATCAGCTCCAGTCATGCAGTGGTGCATGATGGAAACAGAAAATGTTTTTGGCTATTGAACATTATGACCTGTATCCACTTCTGAAGCGGCCACGTATTTACCATCTGAATGAGACAGAAGACAGACGTCACCAGACTGGTCAACCTTGGGTCAGATACAGTGTCTGTTAAATTAATGTCAGGCTGCCCCACTTACCGTCGCTGCTCATTTTGTGGCTATGGTTTGGCCTTGTTGTGAGTGCTGAGGGGATAAACGTTACCCTGGAGGTTAGATGTTATTGAATTGATGGCACACACAAAACTAAACGAATCATCAAGGATTTACATCAGGTGAGCAACCTACCCTCAATTCAATGAGCTGAGGATGTCTGGAAATAACAGCAGGGCACATTTAACACCAAAATGCCTACACTCAGCACCCGCGACGTTTCTGTACAGCTGTTCGTCAACAAAACCATTCCTTTAATCACAAAATGTACAATCTCTGTATTGATTAAACCTGTATTACCTGTGGAAGGGTCACAGTGAAAAAATATATCATAGGTTGCTAACGAGGACACAGACAAAAAACACAATACAACAAATTACTGTACTTTATTTTACTTTTTGAAATTTGATTTTACAAAACATTAAATTCAACAGAAAAGATGAATAAAAAAGTCGATAATTTCTTCACTTTGAACATCCCTTTGTGTTGTCCTCTACAATGAAGGCTGATAGAAGTGGGGTAGCACGTTCAAGGCCTCGTCCCATTTAGTTACCCACTGTTCCCATCCAGCAACCCTCCCTCCTTTGACCTACATATTTTCCCCATTCAGAGAACGACAATCATTTGTGAGTTAAGCATCATCTCACATCTATCTATCTATCTATCTATCTATCTATCTATCTATCTATCTGGAGTCACCAGTCATTCTTCCCTCATGCTGTTGATTTGCACCATGTAGTGGTGAGATTTTAAATAATATGTACGACTGAGCTTATGAGTGATCGACTGTGTTTGTTTATTTTCTCTTTATGATTTCCCTTGTAGGCATTTTTATAATGACTCAGCACAAACTCTTCATTTCTAAGCTACACCGGATAAACGAACATTTTGTTGGATTTAATGGCATCGAGCAGTGAGGTTCCAGATTGCAAACAGCAACTGAAAATTATCTATGAGAACCTACGGTGGCCTTCAGGTACCAGGAAATGTCTGGCAGATAAGTGTACCGATGCCTAGGTGTCTGTGAGTTGGGTAAATATTTTGAACTTGTCCAGAGAGTTTCGTCTGTGTATTACTGTTACGATATAGTGTATATCAATATAACGTGCACACTAAACACTAATTCATGTCATGACATAGTAAAAACAAAAGAATTTGACCACAATATAGCTATAACGTGTGCACAAAATGCTAATTCGTGGCCACAATTACATTTTGATTTTGCCATGTGATGTTGGGGACTCTGTGTGTTATACTTTAATTGTCAATAAATGTCAGTGATAATTTCAATTCACAATATAGTAATTCGTGTCATGGCATGGTATAGCTATAAATATAGCTATAACGTGCGCATGAAATAGTAATTAATTACTATGTAATTTTTTTCCTCTTTCCTTGCCTTCGTCTTTGTGCTCTTCTTCCTCCAATGGCGACACAACATGGCAGCTCCTGTGAAAGCGTATTCACTAGGCCTGGGTGCTGCACTATATACAGTTTCATGCTGCATCTCCACTCAACTGCACTTACTACTAAGTTTGTTGTCTTCATGTAACTTACCAGTCACCTTGCATAGCCGACATGTCTTAACCTGAATATTGCTGGTTGTATTTTATGATATCTTTCCACACAATGACTTATTCCCCGGTTGCTGGAAGTGCTATGTTTGGGAGTTGCCTCGGGGCAGTTGGTGCTGTTGGCTCTCAGACTGTAGATTCCATATAACAGCTGGCTCTGTATGTAATGTGATTTTGCATGGGGGATTTTATTGTTGTCGCTTCACAGTCTCTGTTGAGTGGGAAATGAGCTCAGACATCAGATCCCAAATATCAGCTCTGTGCAGACTGCGTATTGTTTTTCCACGTGAGCTGGCCGACTGAAATTGAGATTGGGATTGAAACCCTCATAAAGCATTTCCGAATAGGACTCTTCTGGTGATGATCATTTCCTCCCCACTATCTCCTCAAGCGGAGCACTGTGTCACTTCGATTCCTGGGAGTGATAATTTCTTGTGAGGAGGTAAAGGTCAGTGTGACAGGATCATATATTTGTAGTTGCCTGCACATACAGTATTAAGCTCCACTGGTCTGTGCTATAGTTCTGAATCACTTGAGCTGAAATGATTTGTTAATGCATTCATCAGCTGCTCAACAGTTGTTTTCTTAATCTGCACCTTTGTAAATAATTGCTTTTATAAGAGCAAGAATAAAGTTAGTGTTTTAATTAAAATGTTGGTCTCTGCTTTCCTAGTTTCCAGTCTACATTTATTCACTAAGTCAGGCAGTCAATTTTGTATCATTCCCAAAAGACACCATCAGGCTTCACTCAGATTTGAAGCACAGTGGGGAAATCTGTATTGAATAAGGCTTCTCCTGTGGATCAATACCACAACTCTCAATAGGCTCACATTGACCGGGCTCTGCGATCTGGATGCTGGTGGCAGTGATCAGCTCCTGCAGGATTTCAGGAACAGACAAGGTCACCTTGCACATAAAAGCTCTCACTAAAGAGGCTGCAGCCAGCTTCCTAACTCTGCACCATCCATCCTCTCAGTGTTTGGCCTTTGGCAGATTTAGACCTTGCTTTTGTTCAAGGACCTCACCGTTGTTTGTAGTTATGAAATAGGACGAACTCTCATGACACAAACATATATACTCATAGAGCACCAGTTGTTCACTTTGTTGTTATGATGAATGTGGAAAGAGTGCATTTATAGAGTGTGTACTATTATTAAAAAAATTATTCATCATCTTAACCTCTGTTGCCATATGCGCACACACTAATGAACACATGACACAATGAGGACATGCAAACATGGCTTTTCTTCAGCTAATTATGCAAGATGAATAGAGTTCCCCAGAATAAGACTGTGCATCCCTCAATCCACTTTGTGCTCCGGTGAGGGTTTTTCATCAATGATATTAACGGAAATTCTCAATCTGTTCTTTTATTAAACCTCAAATCTTTGCCCACGCACATTATGTGGAGACATGACATTCCATCACTGCAGGAAATGGTATTAACAGACCTTTTGAGGCTGCACGTTGCAGCAAGCGGCCGCGTCCAATGCAGCTGATGGCATTTTCACGTGGCAGGTAGTCCGCTAATGGCAATGGTGATATGGTGTGAGTAAATGAGACAGCTGTGAAGAAAATAGGCTGGGAGTAGATTAGACAGACAGCAGCCTCAGCATCATCCGATTGACGCCCTGCTTTGTAAGCACCAGGCCAAGGTCAGAATTACTGTCAAGTGTTTTTCACTGAGCTGTTTGATCTCTAGTGTTTCAAGCTTGAAAACATGTTAATGGAGGTATTAATGGAAAAGTTCACATAGTTCATTTCAACAATATAATCTCTGTGCTATGCTCACCCCTTTTCCACTGAACGGGTTCCCGTGCTAGTTCAGGGCCAGTTCCTGACTTAGCCCCAGTTTTTTGTGTTTCCACCGCTGTGAGAACCGGCCCCAGCTGCTAAAATTGGGGCTAAGTCTGGCCCCACTTCCTTCCTGGGCCAGAGCTCAGCATCGACTAAGCAGCGAGTACACCAGGAGCTGGGGGAGCGACGGTGGAAACACAACTAGCGATAGCAGAAGAGTAAAGTAATGAAAATACGGTTTTGGCTCTGGATCTCAGTGTAGACTTGTAAAACCAGGAACATCACTTGTATGCACATGATAACTCCTCCATTTAAACATTATTAAAGCGACGATGCACTTCGCCGTCATATGCGACCAGGATGGACATCGTAATTTTCCAAAACCGAATAAATACCGCAAGTAGCAATGCAAAACTGCTTTGTTAACTCAATCATGTTGTAACTAGAATATCTGCTGAAAAAAATATTTTTTTTATGGACTGATAGTAACAGGGTAACAGTAGTTTGTTAACAGCAGCTAGCTTGCTAGCGGCCAGTTGTGAACCGGCTACCTATGCGGTGACGTACTGACCTTTTACGGTGACACAGCCCCAACTTAGTCCTTGCCAGTGGAAAAGCAAACCGATTCATAAGAGAAATGGGATCTGAACCAACTAACCACCAGGACTAGCACCACCACAGAACTAGCACCTGTTCTTGTTTGGTGGAAAAGGGGTAATTGATTGTCATAATATCCTTCCTGGTTCTTACACTAAAAATATGTCTGCAGTGTGTTGGTTGGACGGAGATGTCCTTTCTTTTTGAGGATGATATCGTCCCTCTGACACCATCTCATAAATGCCTCCATCCTTCACCACCTGAGTATTGATTAATGACCTTTTCTCCAGGAATACTCGTCATCTAGCGCTGCATAACTGATAAAATATGAAGCTATTGTCTCAACAATTAGCAGTGCAGTCACAGACTCTCAGAGAGTTGCTGGTTTGATGTCTTACTGCTGCACCGCAGCAACTTTCTCCTCTTGAAATGTTTTATTGTCAACCTTCCCTCCTCCTACAAAGCACCAGCGCACATTCCTGAAATTACTGAAGCCCAACCAACTACTTACTCCTTTGAACCTGTGCAGAAACATATGTAAGGGCTGAGCTCACTTCACCTTCAATACTGTTGGCGTGCAGGTTTTTTATTTATTTATTTTTTCCCAGTGTAAGCATGAAAAGAAAAACAGAAATCTTGTATCTTTAGAAACGCTGCGTGACTGCAGCATTTCATAAATTACAGAGGAGGTTCTGACGTTATTGTGTGGATGGCAGTTTTGAATTGAGCTATATTGACCTTGACGTTCCTGCATGTACAAACAAACACACAGGACACACACACACACATCACATAGGCTCATTCAACCACAGGGTAACCAGAGTTGTGATGGATCAACATGAGAATATGATTAAAAACTGGTGTTTTTATCTGTGTACATTATATTTTTACCACTGCTCCACACTCTGGGTTTCACTTTTGATTTAATGTGTCAAGAACCATCACGGTATGCAGAAGTTAATATATGCGTGTGGTAATGATGCCGCAACAGGTAACCGAGTGTTGAGGGCGTGACATTGCTTTGCACCCCTTCATGTCCTTAAACCATGTTTATTGATGTATTATTCAACAGTGAATTGAAGTAAAGCATTTAAAATCTGCGTGGGTGTATGAACATTGCTTCTGTATGTGCGTGCTGGGATCTATTATTCAACAGTAAACTCGAAGGCAGCTTTCTAAAATCTGTGTGCGCACACAAGCATGTGTGTCCTTGCATTATTGTGCGAGCGTTAAGTTATTATACACTTGCCCAGGAGTTAGCCTTGAATTCATCAAGTGTGGACTGTGGCCACAAGGGCACTGTTAATGAACCAGGAACTCTGCAGCTATTACCAAAATTTAGAAGAAGAAGAAAAAAAAAAAACACAGCGTGATTTACATGGTAATGAAAGTATTAGCTGCCTTTTGACACAGCTCCAAATGGACAGCAAACAAATATCAATTAGCGCCTTTAATCCTTTGATGTGTTTCATTTTCTGAATTAGTTGAGATGGGGGTAGGAGGGCTCGGCCACTTCAGCCTGATAAAACCTTTGTTGAGAGGATAATGATGAATTACGAATGGACAAATGAGTGCATTTGATGAAAGCTGTCGCCGATTGTTTTGTTTTTTTATGATGATAACTGGGTTACTCAGAGAAACCAGTTTACTGACCTAATTGGAGAAACGCTTGACATGGACTTTACATAACATAAATGCAGAAGGCCTGTAATCAGATTCCTCCCCTACCACGATCTCATTATGCAACCTCCATTTCTTATTAGTGATTGCTTTTTTTTGGTGTGTGTGTGTGTGTGTGTGTGTGTGTAGCAGACTGATGGCGCAGCGAGGGGAGGACAAGCAGGCAGATAGAGCAGACCTCTCACAGCATGATTGTGTCTCAATTTTACAAATAGTCTAGTGTTCAGGGGTGGAAATTGACTTACTTAGCAAACACTCAGACTAAAACCACCAACGCAGCCCTCTGCATTAAAACAATCCAGGGGGCTGCGTTGGTGGGGGCATCCTGCCTTAACCCTCTCCACCCTGGAGATCTCTGTACCGGGAGCAGACTTTTTATTATTGAACCTGCCAGAGGTTACCTTCACAGTTTTTGTTTTTCTTAGCCATAAAGCCTGAGGTTGCTTATTTTGGTCTTGCAGTTGGGGTGATATTTTCAAATGTAAATTCCCAAAAATTAGCCTAGGGCTACATCCAGGGTTAATGTATCTGATCAAAATTCTCTGCAAAATGTTGTGAACTGTTGAACTTATGTTGGAGGAAGTTCTCTTGAGACTAGGAGTGTAATAAACAACACTGTTTACCAGCTGGATCATGGAGAAGCAGATCCTGGACGAGCCCCCATTTGTCATAGCCCGACTCCAGGACAGAAGACACGTGAATTTGAGAGAGGCTTTGCAGCACAGCGCAGTACAGCACACAACAAATTTGTTTTTCACTCTGAAATTCAGGCCCCCTAATCCCACACATACATACATACCTGTAACATGTGTGGGGAGGCCACAGAGCGAAGGGCGCCTCTGTTTATCTGGCAGTTGTGGCTCAGGTGGTAGAGCGGGTCATCTAAGAGCTTGGATTTTGATCCCCGGCTCCTCCTGTCCACATGTTGAAGTGTCCTTGAGCAAGAACCCAAAATTGTGGGACGGCAGTGGCTCAGGCTCCTGGCCTTGGGTCCAAGCTCGCCATCGGGGATCTGATCTTAATACATCGCACCTGGCCTGCATGGACCAAACAATCCACTTAGAAAAGTTCTAAGCTAACATTAGCTTGTCAAAATAATGCAAAATACAAATCACAAATAACATTAAAAATTATTCAAGATACATTTTGTTAGCATGTTAGCATTAGCAACATAACCATAGCCACTAACCAGATGTCAGAGGCAATGAACATGCATCAATGCACTCATGTTAGCATTAGCCCTCATGTTAGCATTGCAGCTTATGCTAACAGACCACCACCAACACATTCATAATCCCCATTCACCAGTTCAGTTGTATTGATTGTAAGGGCACCCACAAGCTAACAAGTAGAAGCGTCACCACATTGGTCTGGTTCTGCAGTTCAAAAGTCACATTCAGAACCAGTACACACAGGAAAAAAAAAATCAATCAATGTGATCCCTGGAAAACACTAACCTACAGCTGCTTTCCCTGGCTTCTCTCCCACACACCTGAAGGGAATGAAACCAGGGAAGCGTTAATACTGCCTTGGCCTTATCTGATTGGATCTCCCTGTCACATGATCATGTCATGTGACATGTCATGTGCCATGGTGTATTCAGAGGCCTACTAGGAGTGGGAAAAACTACTACTGGGCCAAATTTAGCCCTGGTTACAAATGGGTTGGTGGTGGTCGGAGGGGCTGTAGGTGTAAACTGGCAGCCACGCCTCCGTCAGTTTACCCCAGGGCAGCTGTGCCTAACTTAGCTAACCACCACCGGTATGACTGGGTGCGCATGAATAATGGTCTCTCTAAGCTCTGTGAGTCCAAAAAAAAGCAATATATAAAACCAAACCATTATTATTATGAACCCTAAGTTGCTCCCAGTGGTGGCTTTTACATGGGCGGCTGTGACACAGCTGGTAGGATTGTAGGTTCGATCCCCGGCTCCTCCTGTCCACATATCAAAGTGTCCTTGGGCAAGACACTGAACCCTAAGTTGCTCCCAATGGTGACTAGCGCCTTGCATGGCAGCTCTGTAGCCATTGGTGTGTGAGTGTGTGTGTGAATGGGTGAATGAGTTGCCTTGTAAAGCGCTTTGGGACCCAGCTCAGGTCATGAAAGCGCTATATAAATGTACTCCATTTACCATTTACCATTACCACAGAATTCAAAGTGAAAATAACCAATCAAATACCAAGCAATGATGACCTGGGTGACCTTAGTGGAGCTAAACCAGATGAGCTGAATCTTCTTGACCACCTGACTCTGCCCACTGGCCTCCTGCAGGAACAAAGTCACCACACTGAGTCCTGTCTTTTGAAGGCTGTACCGATCCCGCCTGCATGTTCAGATAAGGGAACACAGCACCTCTCCCTACATGTACCACATTGAGTATGCAAGGCTTTCCACAGCCAAGCCACAAGGGCGTTCATTACATATGTATCAGTAAAAGAGGAAAAGTTCCCCCACAATAAGTGGAAAGTTTAGTCAGAATAAGAGAATTTAAAAGTTAATCTGATGCAAAAACTGGTTCATAATACAAACCATCGCTGCTCGATCATTGATGAGTCTTTTTCACCACAATAGTCGTGATGTGAATGGTAGAATACAGCATTCATCTTATAAAGTAATCCATGAAGAATGTGCGCTTGGCTGTATATATTTGTCCGATGCAGCGCCTTGCTGATTTATATCACATCCTAACTCAATTTTTTGGCTGGACAGTCTTCCTTTATTCTGGAGCCCTCTGTGTTCCCTCTGTGCTGCAAGACTCATCTCATTCAAATTAATGAGACGACTGCTTTTCTCTCCCTCTCTCTCACAGGGCTGAACACAGATAAAGTTTGATCAGCTAAAGCCTTGGTGAACAGTCAAAGAATGTTTAATAATGCATATTTTAGTGATTTTTGAGAGCAAAATATCAAACTTATTAATAGTAGTAAAAATTGTCCCCCTCCTTTAAAAGCGGGAGAAAATTATTTAACCTCAATGTCAATATTTAATGATAATATCCCTGGTCATTTATGACCTCTAATAAAGACTTGTGGTCGTTTCTCACAGAGCTTGTGACACCTCCCTTATGTCATTTTTCTTAGGTAATCAAGTCTGGCGAGTGGAAAAGGCCACACAGGGACACTCCAGGGCTGATTCCTCAACCTTTGAAGGCAACAAATTCATCTTCAGAGCTGCTCGGTATTTCAAAGAAACCACCCTGTCAGTCACACGTCAGGTTTACCAGGTCTTGCAGCAGCAAAGTGGATGGTCAGGGGAGGACGGGTCCAGCTCCATGGATGACAGTCAGGTTAGAGGGTTTCGTGTTGTCACATCGGTGTCGCTCTTCTTCATTAGACATGATTCACAGGTCCTGATATTTACAGTTTAGTCTCAACACGATTTTGTTTTATAACTTTTTGGGTCAAGAATGGAGGACAACAGGAAGTCCTTGCTTGTTTAGTGTTATTGCCTTCATCTTGTTCTCTGCACTAATTTGAGCTCCTGTTTTCTTTTCTCTCTCAGAAAGTTTGCGTTTTCTCAGCACTCAGTGAGCACAGACCTCTTCAAAGGCTTAATACATATCTGATCTCCACCAAACTGTTTCAGATAGTAGACATTATCATCTGCATATGTGTGAAGATTTTCAACAAACACCATTACGATGTGAGAAAGTTATTCAGTTTCCAGTTTATACCTACTGCTTCCTTCGTCTTCCTCTCCAGCTCAGAGGTGCAGTACTGGTATTTTATGCCCTCTACTACTTCTCTGTATCCATTGTCTTTGTTAAAACATTCAACCATCGCAAGAGCCGGGGAGGGAGTCCAGTCAGCTCTCTGCATGGCTCACACCCACTTGTCGGATCGTTGTGTAGTTCGCCGGTAACCGATAAAAGTGAACATCCCGTCCTGTTTGCTTTTGGATCCGTATGCACAACAATGAAAAACCATTGCCGACCAGATCTGTAACACTGACTTCACTGTTACTGATGTTCCTGCAGGCTATGCTGTCTACATTTGCCATCCAGTATGGCTACCAAAACAAAAATCAGGTGATCAGTGACGTCACTTGGAATTTATCTATAAAAGCTAAAGACACTGGTGGAGACAGATATTTTCCTGAATGGGGTAATTACTGAATTACATTAGATTATTCACAGTGAATATGGGACTTTAAAATACCGTATTTTCCGGACTATTGAGCACACCTGTCTATAAGCCGCTATTGAATTTATTTGAACAGTTTCATGTGGTCCACTCTGATGTGACGACGCTAAATGTATCGGCGGCATGTAGCTTACTAGCTTGTAAAAAGCTAACCACCTTCGTGCCACCGATACATGAACCACACCAGTGTTTAAGTTCAAAGCGTCGGAAAAAAGTATCGGCTCATAGTCTGGAAAATACAGTAGTTTAAACTTCCATTAGTATCAACAATGCCTGTGCAACGTGGGAGTGTCCAAATGTTGTCAGTTTATCCCCCTTTAAAAGCAGTGGTTGGAAGTACTGCCCAGTGTTTCCTATTGGAGCCTTTGTTTGTGTTTTCTGTGGAGTGTGTAACGAGGTTATCTGCAGCTCCTCTGCCCTACAGTCTTTGACAAAAACTCTAACTGAGCTTTGATCACTTTACTGTCTCTGCTACCCTCTCTTTTTTTGTTTTTCTCTCCTTCTCTTGATCCCGCATTTTTCCTCCCCTCCCCTTTGTCTACATCCTGCCTGCTTTTTCTTCATCCGTGTCCTGATTTATCTCTTTTTAGCCCTTCCTGAACTCTTTTGTACATCCTCACCTCCCCCCCCCCCCCCCCCTC
>OOFC01048533.1:0-41974 GCA_900323345.1 Pseudochromis fuscus
TCCTATCAGATATCTGATAAAAAAAAAAAACTGTGCCTGCTCATTTGAAAATGTTTTTAAGAAAAACTTTGTTACAGTGACTTCTTCATTAAACAGATCAGATGTGGTGTTCATGGGAATCTCCAGGTTACTATTAAACTGCACCTACAGCTAAAGTTGAGCTACAACAGAGATGAGTTTGACTTTTTTTTAAAAATCTATTTACTGTTTTGTTTGATTGCTTGCTTGAACAGATCTCCATCTTTGTGTGATCTAATAGTTATTTGAAATAGTTTGGGTTGTGATGGATGTTTTAGTGTAAGAGAAAACACAGCTGCAGTCCATTTACACAACACGTTACAGTCTGTTTGCTTTATCGACTGCTGTGCCACTGAACACATTATACATTGCAAATGGGATTATTACTATTATTAGTGCTAATAGTAACAGCCACAACAAGTTTTTTCCCCCTCACAGTAATCACATTAAGACTCTGGTTTGGATCTGATATTCATCACCAAACATTTTTGGGTCTTTAGATTGTTTCACCCACAACAACTGTTGCTGTTTGGAGCTCAGCAGGTGGTGTTTGGCGGGTTTATTAGATCTCATGCCTGAAATATTGACCTTCAGGGATTGATGAGAATGGCTCAGATGAGCTCATGCAGTAAATGCCAAAATTAAAGCCAAAAACAGTGGGTCAAAAAATCTGAAAGCTGCAGAGATGGAGAATCATTTTTTATTACTTTGGCAGCATGAGTCACAAATTACAATACTTTGATTCTGAGTTCATTACAGCACAGGACACAAGGAGTTAATTAACTGATCAACAGAAAATTTATTTGAAACAGTTTTTAAAGCTGATTTATGGTTTTGGTCATTTTAAAAACAAAAATGTGTTTTCCAGTTTTATTTGTTGGCTTTTTTCTGTAATTGTGGGATTTCAGATACAGTATTTTTGGATCTTGTCTTGTCTGTTGCATGCCAGTTCAAAATTTTTACATATTTCTAGATGAAATAATTAGTTGATTATTAATATTGATTATTAAAATAATGATCAGTTGCAGCCCTAATGTTAAAATCAAGATGTGTGTTAGTTGAAATTATTTTTGTTTGCAAAAGACAAACATTTTGGGAAGAAGTGTATTTGTTCCTCTTTTTTTTATTTTGTGGTTTCTTCCTCCTCTCAGCGGTCATCTTCTTGTTGATGTCCGACAGCCTTGGTTTTCTGTGTGCTGTGCTTGGGTCCAGTTGCAGTTCACAGACATCATAAATTCCCAGTAACAGTGTGATGGGAAAAATCCAAATTACACTGTGCTCACAACAACTGGCTGTACCTCGCAGGGAACACGCTGTTATTGTCTGCTGTCAGACACAATGTGTACCGTTGGTTCAGCAGTGTGCGTCCTTCTGACAGCGCGTACATACTTGTGGGGATCATGTGGTCCTCACTAACCATTGTTGTGAGTGCTGTTGTTTGCGGTGGTGGTCTGCGGCGCGCCGACGTAAAAGATGGTTAACGGATGACCACTGGGAAAAGACAGCCGTTAGGATTCGTCCCATCGTGGCGCAAGGCCTGCCTCCCAAATGTACTTGAAGCATCGCCATATTCATGCAGCAGTTTATGACAAATTAGTTGTGACAGCCAAGTTTAAATAATAATCACGGTGAGCAGATGTCAAGTCCTAACAGTTGTACCTTTCCTCTCACAACTGCCTCAAGGAATCTCAGATGACCTTTTTTAGAGGTTGAATATCCGCATGCTTTGTGAGCACTGGTGAGCAAGCACTGGTCACGCAATTGAATTACTGCACAGAATAGACATTGTGTGGGCATCCATGCACTGGACACACACACACACACAGGCTTTGCCCCAAAGGGATGAACCACATTACAGAGTACATCACATTACATCCATTCTGACAACACACCCCAGCGATGGTACACAATTAAGAGCAGATGATTTAGTTATTTTATAGGTCTGACTCTAACCACTGAGGGCATTTTACAATTACCAGATCATAAATATTAAATTTGGACTTGTGCGTGCACCAAAACGAGCTCAACAGTGACAGGGAGAGTGCTGCTACAAGGAGCACCTCCCTTCCTCCGTCCACTCCTCTCCCACCCTTTCCACAGAGGCAGCCTATGATGTAATGTTCCTGCTGCTGATAGAGCAACCCCCTCTCCTGCCTTTTTTTTTTTTTTTTTTATATTTTTCTCCCCTCCCCTTCCGATCTGCTGCTTCTGCTGCTGCTGCTGCTGCTCTCGCTGGTGGTGATAGTGGCGGCGGATGCGTGCGTGCGTGAGGCGCCGGTTCAGCTGCATCCTTCAGGCATCTCTCGGGATCCCTGCAGAGCTCCTTTTCCCCTGTCACCACTTGAATGAGAGCCGCTCCTACTGAGCACCGCAAGACCTTGTCCTCTGCTGATAAAAGGTAATTCGTCTGGCTCCTGACAGAAGAGTTTCATTGGGGAAAGAGAGGACAGAGAGGAGGAGAGTGAGTGAAATGGGGAGTGTGATAGACAAGAGGGTTGACTGAGTGTCCAGTTAGCTGCTGAGTAAATTGGTCTGGTCGTTGAAAGCTTCTTGTCGCCACGGTGCTGGATGCCATGGCAATTGCTCCCTCAGTGTGCGTGCATGTACTCTAGTATGGTGTTGGTTTCCATGGTAAAGATGAGACGGATCCCTGTGCTGGTGGCTCAGAGGTAATTCAGCATGTGTTGGGGAAGCTACAATCATCTTCTGTGTGAAACAATTTTTCATCTCCTGTGCAATGTTGCAGAGAGGGTTTTTGCTCACTTAGACATTTTTTAAAACAGCTTTCTTACTTTTGTTTTTAAGAATAGCTTTGCATCAGATAAAGATGAATCTTACTTCCTTGGAGCATATGGCTCACTTTGATTCGTCTGCTCCACAAAAACTGGGCGTGTACAACAAGAGTCATGCAGCCGAGATGAACGAAGCAGTGGGTGTTATCTGCATGCAGATTTTTTGACTGCTTCCGAAATGAACGCCGATTTTTTTTTTTTTTTTTACAGTGGGCTACAGAGATGCTTAGTCAAACACTTTTCCCTTCACTTTCCTCATCTTTGAACGGGATGTGTAGCTCTGGCACGGTACCACAGAGGGGTGGATGCGAACGTACAGTAGTTGATTTTTCCAGAGTTGTTTAACCTTAACTCTATATCAGATGCTAAGTTAATATTTCATGTCTCGTCTGCCCCACATGTAGATGGCCTTATAACTAATTCATCCTCAGGATTTTCCCTGCGCTTGAGTCATCACTCTTTTCCACTTCCTTTCTTCTTAACACTATCCATTCATCTCATCAGGTCATTACCCCGAGTACACAGTGCATTAGGAGTATAACATTTCTCTTTTGTAGTAATTTGGCTTGATGAACTAACACATCTCTAAATCACCATCTTATTAGCCCTTTGGGAGCAGGGTATATTCTGAGCAGGAATCCCTGCTTGGATCAAGCAAAGAGAAACCAAGTAATACTTTTTAAGGTTATGTTATAATTTCCTCTTGGGACAGGAGTCGTGTTTACAGTCAAGGTAATTGAAGGTAACTGGACACAGCGTATTATTCATGAGGCAATTATTCTTCTGCATTAGCTAAAAAAACAGGCTTCCTTGCCACAGCACACCGTATGTAATTATTAGACGGCTGAAACAGGAAGCAGTAACCCTACTTGTCATTTTCACCTTCGACTGAAAGACAAGGTGACATCACTACACCAGCAGAGTGTTATAGTCGAGTTAAAATGACTGTGAGATAGAATTTGACTTAAAGCTACTGTCGGATCTGAAACAAAAACTTATTTCTTTATTTTTTATTTATTTGGTTTTTGATATTTTATGCATTTTATGGATAATGTGAGGGAAAAGTAAATCTCCTCTTTGATTAGTTTATGCTCTAGAGCGTACTCAAAATTTACAGTGAGAACTGGTGCATGTAGTGTCAGAAAAAAGCTGTTTTTGTTTGAGTAACTAACTAAAAGACATTGAGTTTACTGTCTTGAGAATCAAATGAAAGAAGCAAAAACTTATATTAGAGAAGCAGGAACCATTAATTGTTTGCCTTTTTTTTTTTTAACCCTTGAACTCCGAGCACATCGTTGGCAACAGGTCTGCACATGCGTTTTTGGATTACCGTAATTATGTCACGGTTTGCGCAATCAGAAAAATTCCAATGGTTCCTGAGAGCTGAGATGTTGCACTTTACAGTGAATGTGGTGACATTACGGTAATTTCACTAGCACCTCTCTCAGAAGCTGGCAAAACAGCTGATTTACTATATACTACATGTTGTAAGAGTAATAACAGTGATGATGAAAAAAGAATAGCAGAAAAACACAAAAATTTGATTGTAGAGTTTTAGGGAACAAAAACACTACAACTGCACACGAATACTAGGTTTTGCATGTTAAATTTGAATTTGAATTTAAAGTAAGCATAAAAAGTCCAGGTGGAAATTTGCAGCCTTAGGTGTTAAAGGGTTAAAAAAAGTGTTTATCAAAGTAGAGGTAAATGAAATGAGTCAGGTAATTAACTAAATGTTCGCAGCTTTAATCTTACCATATGTTGGATTATTCCTAAACCTTAGACTGTAAATTAAAGATAGACGTTTAGTCACCAGGTCTGAAAATGTATGCCAATGCACAAGTGCCAAAAAGTGCAATACCAGATTCAGCCACTAGATTCTGACCAAATTTCCATTCAAAAATATCACCTTAATTTGTGAAATATCAAGTCGATACATTTTTGCTTCATTAGACCCGCCTCCTGGCTGCTCTCTAGCTTTTTATCCAAATATGGTCACTTCTGGCTTCAAAGAAAATACAAGGTGGTGACGGCCAAATGCCAAACTAGAACGTTCAAAATGTGAGACTGCAAACCAATCAGTGACCTCACTGAGGCCACATCCATCCTCATGCCTGAAAATCAATCAAGAAACTGTATAGATAAAATAACCAGACGTGAATGAAGGGAAAACCCATTTATACGAACAGATCCAGATACTTAATGACATTGATTCATCTGTTCTGTCGGCTGATATTTCCATAGGATGTCCTGCTGACATTGTTGCCGACTCAATGAAATGTCTTGCTGTGGAAGAGCAGAACCCCCCCTCTGTTGTAGGACAGGGTACTGTATGTAGTAGTGGGGTTGTGTACGTGTGGGGGAGGGAGATCTGAGCTGCTGCCATGGACATGTTGGGCCACCTGAGGAGCATTCGAGCTGTTCCTCTCGCTCTGTTGAATTTCAAACAGGCCGACTCGGCTTTGGAGCAGTGCCCTTGGCTCTGGTTTGACAAACTGTTAATCTAATAAATAGTCTGGCAGTCAAAACTATTACATATTAACATATTTCTCCTGGTAAATATAAACACAGATTAGAAAATGCCTCACGGGGAAGCAGTCATATGATGTGACGGAAAGCGTGATGCGATAAGTCACATATACAACAGGATGGTTTGATGAGCATGTGACTGGTAATGCTGGGAACTCCAGCAGCAGTTTCAGAGTGAGTAATACATAGACAGGACGGTGACATAGAGAAAATGAGCATGTATGCAATTGTTTAATGAAAGGACCAGAGATGAGTCACACAAATGGCTGAAAAGCTCTCATACACACACACACACACACACACACCTCAGGATTTGTTCACTGGCATCACCTTCCTGCCAGAGGGCACTCATCCCACAAACCCTCTCTGCTGGAGAGCTACATGTGAGAGGTGGTGGAGTGTAATGCCTTTGGTTGTGTCATGCCAAGCCATCACAGCTGCTTTTTTCCCCCAAACAGATGAAGCACAGGATGAACAATCGCAACATCCCACATACGGCGTGTGTGTCTGAAAGGTAGCGGGACTGATCATATGCTAGGTGTATTACACACCATCCGATGAGCTGATCCCATCATGCTCAGCGCCAAATGAGTCACTCACCACCGTGCCACCTCAGCTGGTGTTTTTCCGTAGAGTTCATTCACCTTTGTTCCAAATGAGAAAGATTACAAATGTGGCTTTTTAAAAGTACAGTTTTGTTCAAAGACATTTTTAAGACAAACCAAGATTCATTATGCAGCGTTCACACCAAAAGCAAAGCAGACTCATTGTGTGGCGCAATTATATAATAAGTGAATGCAAAGACATGAGTAGACTCAACTGGACACAAATTCGCAAGGTGAAAAAGTTTTTAAAAATTTGTGTGAAGTGGTAGCATGAAAACCAAAGAAACAGTGTTGCAGAAATGGAAAACAGGCTTATTGTTGCCATTTGTGGCCCAGAGGTTTATGACACGACTAAGTGCCAAGATAAAACCAAGAAGAAGAGGGCTCTTCATCGTTTCTGGGACTTCCTCAACAAATCAAAGGCAGCAATATTTGTGATCTTGTTCATTGTTGATGGTGGAAGTGGTGTTTGTCGCGGTTTCTGGAAGGAGTGCTCCTATTGGCTGTTGAGGGCAAATATTCACCAAAATCTCTTTTGGTGTGAACACAGCATTTGAGATTAAACCCTTTAATTCTGAACATGTCGTTGGTGACAGGTCTGCGCATGCGTTTTTGGATTACCGTAATTATGTCACGGTTTGCGCAATCAGAACAATTCCAACGGTTCCTGAGAGCTGAGATGTTGCACTTTACAGTGAATGTGGTGACATTACGGTAATTTCACTAGCGCGTCTCTCACAAGCCGACAAAACAGCTGATTTACTATATACTATGTGTTGTAAGAGTGTAATAACAGTGATGATGAAACAAGAATAGCAGAAAAACACAAATTTGATTGTAGAGTTTCAATGAACAAAAACACTGCAACTGCACAGGAATGTTGGATTTTGCATGTTAAATTTGAATTTGAAATCAAAATACGCATAAAAAGTCCAGGTGGAAATTTGGAGGCTCAGGTGTTAAAGGGTTAAAGTAGGCTGTAACTAACACTTGCTTTAAAAGATGAAGCAATTTAATTTGATAATTTGGAAATGTAATCAAGAAAAAATTATATTTTTGTTTTGTGGCATGTCTAAAAAAGTCTCAGGTTTGAAACCCAGAGAGATCTTAGACAGAGAACTGAGGCTGAATATGAAGAGAAAAATATCAATAAAAGTAGAAAAACGTATCAGTTCATAAAAGTCTTCCAATTTCTCTCTGTGTAAATATTATATAGATTTTATTCACTTTTTAAAACAACCAAAAGATGTTTTTACCGACTTATGTTAAAGCAGAGGGTGAAAAATCAGGCATCGACTGAGCACATGTGACTTTGTCATTTTCTGTTTATCTTGAGTTTGTTTGTTGTTTGCTGCAGGATTTTCCTTTTAGCTGATAGCACTGAACAGATGCTGGAACCAAAGCGTCGATCATGGCCCTGCTGTTACTGAGCAACTGCTGACAACCTGTAAGATGCTCAGTGGAGTTTTTTGCTAAAAGGTGAAATATTTTTCACTTCTTGTTAACAGTGGGTTTTATTGCTGAAAACACAATAGGCTCTCGGGATTGTTAAACTTCCCTCCTACTGAAAAAATTAGACAAAGATTAGCTTTTTGCATCACAACATGGATAGTGCCGCATTAATAAGAACACAAAGTAACACATTGTAACCCCTGAACACAGAAGGGAAGTTGAGAGGTTCCTCGTTGTCTTCTGTCAGCCTCAGTGACTCTAAGTGGCGTAGTGCTGCTATCTGGTGTGTTTCCATTAAGCTAATATGTGAAACACGGGGGCTTATCACAGCGCTGTAATTCCTCGACTGTTATTCATTTATATAGAATGACCTGTCAGCACTTCTGCTAGCTGTGTGTGAAGCTGGAGAAGGATCAAACCTGCTTTTCCAAGAAGTCTACTTGAACCAGACGTGCTTGTGATGTGTCATATGAGTTCAGTGATATCAAACTTAAGGCTATTACACATCACTCTGTGACCTATTGCAACATTTTTGTCGTCATTTGGAGGAAAAAAGTGAGTAAAAAGTAAATATATTTCATTGATCCATCCATCATACTCGTTTATGGATAACCATAACTAATATCAATGGTCTTCTATCCTTTAAGTAACATTCACTTAATAGGTAACCATTTCCAAACACTCAACATTTCGCTAATTGTAACCAGTGGGGTGCACTTTCTGTTGAAGTCACGAGAGCAGAGGCAATGAAAAGCGACATTTTGAGAACAGCCACGTTAACGGGGTCACAGGCAATGAAAAAGGCCAGTTTTATTCTGTTTGACGGGTTGGAGCCACGTGTTTAGACGTTTGCTGCGTGGGTGACCGCTTTACGTCCTGCAGATCGTTTGCAAAACGTGATCCGCAGAGCAGTAGCAGGTGGTCCGGTTCAACGGGAGGCGTGCCACACTGGTCTAAAAGGGATGGACCGATCAGACCGGCACAGGCTGTAAATAAGACATCCACAGAGTCTCCTCCATGTGGCCTCGGAGCGTCTCAGGTGACTGAGGGGAATGTTGACTTTGCACAGAAACACTGAGCCGACATTCAGATTCCCAACACCTCAAATTTGGCCTCGCGTCTCCCTGCTTAGCAGTTGCCTGAAGTGTATAATTAGCATCTGCTATTTTAGAAACAGGCGTCCCCGTCTCAACACCCCGCTATCTTACACTTCTCTCTATTTACCCTGGAAATATTTTTGGAGCAGGCATGTGAAGTTATTCGGTAACACTTTTTATACACTTTCATTATGAAAAATCTACATGTGCAATTATTCCTACAAGAAGTATTTTCAGCACATATTTGTACATCATGTTGGAGATTTATCTGTGTAGTCCCATCATGATTATTATCAAGACACTAATAACAAATACATGCAAGTTTTGTTGATTAAACTCAACAAGCTGCATGTGTTTCTTTGCAGCTGACTGTCCCCTTTACGAGTAATGAAACGGCCTCTTCTGAGACTGTGTTGCATCACTTCTGTTGTACTTTCAGAGTCATGGCCTGAAAACGTTGTCCTTGCCAGTGTTTAGAGCTACTTTGTGGCTCAACTTCACACAGGACACTGTCTGCTTCATGTGCCTTTTATGTAGCCCAGAGTGGAGAAGATCTCCGCTGTCACTGATTTACAATGAGTTAAAGGACATCTGTAGTATAAAAATAGCACCAAATGGCTGCTTTTCCAGCATGAAGAGAAATGCTCGCAACTGCTTTTAAAGTGTTTTTACTTTAAGTGTAAAATGTGCAGGAGGTATTAAAGTGTTCAGTGCTGCATTTCACTCAGATTGTTGCAAATTAACATTTTTAATTAAGGGGATGTGAAGAGTTTTTTCACTGAGAGAAAATAAGAAGAAACAAAGTGTATCTTTTAATCCACCCAGAAGTGCAATGTTGGGATGATGATCAAGTTTGAAATAAAAAGTAGGCTTATTTTTTGAGTGATTATCTGACACTGTTTTGATCAGTCAATCAATCAATCAATCAATCAATCAATCAATCAATCAATCAATCAATCAATCAATCAATCAGTCATCAAACTTTGTTTTTACAGCACCTTTCATACAAATCAACTACAATTCAAACTGCTTCACTGTCAAAATTAAATAAAAACATTACAAATAGCAATAAAAATGAGTACTTAAGTAGTAAAAGATGAAAAAAATAAATAAAAATAAGTAAAATGACAGAACATTCAAATTAATGTAAATATTTAAACAATTATAAAAAACTTTGTAAAAGCCAGACTTCAGAAATCTTGATATTTCCACTTCTGCTGGAGAATCTGAGGGGTCTGGTATCATGTTTTGTTCAGAAATTAGCAGTATTTTTATAATATTGGTGAAGATCTTGGTTTTACATGTTACTAAAAGAAAAATAAAGAGTACATGTAAAAGTTTTACAGTCTGATTGTAGAAGTCTCGAACCAAAACCAAGATTTTTGAGGCTACATGCCTTAACTTTCGAGATGTTTTAACCTCTCACTTGTACTGAATACAAAGCAGTTATTTGATGGCTGTGATTCCAGGCAGATAGATATAGTTTATTTTCTGGTATGTTGAAATTCCAAGTAATTATAGTTATTGAAGTCAGGCTTTATAGCTGCTGCTGCAGCTGGCGGAGAGGCAAACATCTGCAGTCCATAACAAGAGAACGAACTCCCAGGAGAGGGAAGAAAAAAAAACTAAAGCTCCAAGGCCTTTGTCTTACACGAGTGTGCTCAGTGATTAAATATCTAATTAAGAGACTCCTCATATCATAAATTTAGCCATGTCACACAGCAGTGATGTTTTTCATGGTTAAAATTTCTTAACTCTGTCATGAGTTTCATTTTGAGTTGTTATGGGGAGTACATCTCAATTGTGGCTTTTTTGTGTGAGGTTCAAGGAGGAATTTCCCTTTGAAAGACGTGTTCAAAGTCTTATGACTTGAAAATGATCAGGCATGTTTGAGGTTTCATTAATTGTATCTATTTGCACTGTTTTGAATTATATAACTGAGAGGGAAAAGAGCTTAAAACAATACACTGACCACATTTTCCTAAATCAAGAAATGTCAGGAAAGATCAGAGTTGTATTGTCTTAATGTTCATCTCATTATATTTTTAGTTATTATTGTTAACTTGATCTTCTTGGTCCTGCTTGCTGAGCCTCCCTCATATGATACTTATTAAATTATTCCTATGAATCTGAGTGACACAAACTTATAAATTGGTGGTTTCCGTCACAAGTGACTCAGGATCATGCTGCAGAAGTGCACCTCCCTTTGCTCCCTCTTTTTTTCTCTCATCCCTCCCTCCCTCCTTGTGTGAGTGTGTGATGGGAGGAGCTCCGGTTTGTTGAGCGTCCAGAGGCAGGCTGTAGTAGGACAGAGTGTCAGACACAGGGAGAGAGCGTGGACCTGCAAACCAGCTGTCATCTCTCAGAGCCTTCAACTCTGCTGTTTCTGTGGATTTTCTTTCCCCCCCGAGGAGGACTCAATCTGCCCGAGTGTGTGTCACCTACAGGAAGCTCGCCTTAGATCTGAAGTGAGTTTTTTGTTTCACGGCTTGACTGGGACAGAGCGTAAGTATTGCTGTTACAGAGACTCCCCCTGTGTTCATTAACCGTGTGTGGTGCCGTGGCTGCATGAATCATTGATGTGAGTGCGCTTGCAGTTCTGGTTACCTATTGAAACGATGCCGGGATAACCTGTCATTTCCCTGTTAGTGAATTATAAAGTTTTTATGAGTGAGCCAGTGTGTGTGTGTGTGTGAGGGGGGGGAGTTTGTTGTTAGTTTCTCCCTTTAAATGGAAAAGTGGGTGTGAGCTGACACGAGACAGCCCTCCTCCCTCTCCAGTAGGTCTTTATCGTAAGGTGATAGCAGGGCAGAGGGGTCATTAAAGACCCAGCCTGAGTGCAAGTGTGTGTGTGTGTGTGTGTGTGTGGGAGATACCCTTGCATTAAGCAATGTTGGTCTTGGACTTATTTTCTTTAGAATCACAGCTATTTACCTGGGTGTGTTATATTATAAGGCTTGCTGGCTTGTGCGTGTGTGTGTTTGTGTGTGTGTGTGTGTGTGTGTGTGTAGTCAAAAAAAAAGGATGACTCTGACTCTTTAAGCTCATCAGGAGTGGGCCTGTGGGGCCTCTTTCCACAGATAAAAGTGAGTGAATGTGGCACCAAGTACATCTCTCACAGCTCAGAAACTTACTATGAACCCAGAGGATTGTGACAGAATCTGATTGATGAATGGAAACAAATATCAGTACAGACTTACAGTAGTCTCTGGTTGTGATGGTTCAGATCCAGGACAGTGAAACTGGAGTACTTGTAGCTTTGTGACACAGGATAAGGGTTCATGATGAGATGCTGGAACAACACAGAAGCATCAGGTGTTATTGTGTGAAATTCAAATCTGTCACCCACGCACTGAGCCGGCAGCACATTCAACGCTGACGCCAAACTTTTAGGAGTGTGGGCGGTAGTTTAATGGATAGAAACCTTAAATGGAAATGCTTGTCACAAGTCAATGAGGTCAACTCAGGATTTATATGTATTCTTTTTGTTGTGTACCTTTTTTTTTTAGCTTGAAAAGCTCTCAAACCTTTTATTTTCTCTGCTATTAGAGAGTACCAAAGCAAACTGTTTAATGAATCAACAAGTGAATATGTATATGTCCACTTCTGAAAGGCTTTTATATTTTAATTATGAATAGTGGAATTATAAGTTATGTCTAATATATTTTCTTTTTAATTACATTACATTACTGCTCTAAATCGCTCTTGTATATTTAACCACTACTGACTTAGATTTTTTCTCCTTTTAAAAGATTTGTAGACTCCTCGTGTCAAACTCTGCACATGCATCACTCAACTGATCAAAGGTCAAACACCCAAGTGGTGTACCAAAAACAAAAACACATCTTGGATTGGAGATACATACATGCATATAGAGATATATACATTTTCAGTTCTCAATTTCACAAGAGGAAAATCAGCATCACTGTCATCTTATACAGCCTCAAGAAAACTTGATATCCCTCTTGAAGACCTATCAGTGTCTGTCTAGCATGTAGCCACAGGGCAGCTGGACATGAGAGATAACTCTCACAACCCAGCTTTCACACAGACACAGATTCTTAAGTGATCAACAAACACCCAACAGAGCTGGAATAAATGGGAGCGTTCATGATTTTTTTTTCAGAATGGCTGATTTTTCCACAAGAGGGTGGAATATAATCAACTGCTGCATCACAATTGTGACAGAGAGTTTTTTCTTTCCTGGCCTTGTGTGTGGAGATTCATCTGTCTGCTGCAGGAGAAGAGCTTGTCTGTGCTGACCTTGGCCTGCTGTTTTCTTTTGGTGTGATCCACAAAGAAAACAGCTGGCAGTTGCATTCTGGATACCGGCGGCCTCGACAATGAACTGCCTGTACGATGCTGTCAGAGAAGCTTTGGCTCGTTGGTAAAGCATGGTGCCTGTTATATCAATAGCTCAAATCCAGACTTCACAAAAATATAACTTCTGACACGGTGATGGTTACTTGCAGAGAAAAGCCTGAGATGTTCTTTTGCAGATACAAAATGTATTTGATATAATGCTGTATTACATCAAGTGCTGCTGAAAGGAATATTTGCAAAGGGGTAAAATGACTTTTCTGTTGGGAAGCAGCTGAAAGCAGCGAGCAACCTGTTGCACGTTACTACATCTATTCAGAATAGAAAAGACAAAAAAGAAATAAATCACACTGTTGTACCACAGCTTAATCCCTCCTATGCACATTTCTATTTTGTCAGCATATCCCTCCCAAGGGTATTTTCTCAGTATTAGGCTACTCTGATGCTTTTCCTTCATCTGTTTGTATAGTCAGGTTGACTCTCACCCCAGCATTGTCTGCAAGAGAGAAAGATATTTTCAAATTTTGATTTTCTGTTATGCATTGTTTTGATACTGTACTGATTTCTGCTCCATCTTTTTTGGTGTCACAAATGTTACTTTTTCAATTTCAGGCCAGTAACATAACTTCAAACAATGTATATCTGTGTATGTCTGCTTTATGCTGAACTAGTCATAGTTTACAAGGTCACTTTTTACTCTTTTTTTCCCAGGAGAAGAGAAGAAGAAACTTATGGTTTATTTAGCTAAAATATTGCCCATTACCCTGTCTGACCAGATCTAGATTTACTGCAGGACCAAACAGAAACAGCTAGTCCCAAGATGAACTCTTGTTCCCTCTAAAGACTCTGCAGAACAGGAGAGTGCTGCAGATGTACATGGCTTTATATTTGAAGAATTATTACTACATTAAATTCCTATGCTTTGCTATAACATGAAGCATCATCTCTTTAAAAAAAAAACAACAACAACAAAAAACTGCTATATATTCTCTATCTATTTCACTTTATTTTTTTTTTAGTAATTATGAGTGACTTTGACCAAAATCTACATCTCATCCTTTTGACCCTATAATATGATTCACACTTCTTTTACATGGTTGTGATGGTTGTGGTCTTCTCACTAGGGTTGCCAACTCCCTGAAAAAAAAAATTGGACACTTAGTTGGCACGGCTGTCCAACGCAATTGCCTTTACCCCTCCTGGCGTGGTGAAATAATTTTAAATACTGGACAAAGTGCGTCCTTTTTCAGGACAATACAGGATGCGTAGCTTTATTTTTAAATACGGGACGATTCTGTTTTACAAGGGTCAGTTGGCAACCCTACTTCTCACCCAGATCCAGAGTAAAGTTTTGACCTTTGACAAAAAAATCTTACCACAAAATCTTGGACTTTTTAATCACATGCTTTGTCGAAGTTGTGATGTTATCTGACTTCCTTCTTGTTTCTGTTGTGCTGAGTGAGAAAAGGGTTAATAGCTGAGGCACAGGAGGGGTGGGCTGTGTAGTGGCCAGTCACTTGTAACCTAAAGGTTAAACACAGGCCTTCAGGGAGTCCTATTACTGTGTACTTACTGATGGGAACTCTGCAAACATGCATTCTGGGAGCACAGCGGGCTCCTCTGTTTATTCCCAGTCTAGTGCTGTGCCATGATGTGGGAAATGACTGTGGACATGGAACGTGGCCAGATCACTGTATTTGCTCCTCTGTCTCAGGAACCATCATTTCTGCCTTTTTAGCCCGTATGAAACATGCACCAAAACACCTACGAACAGCTTGTCTTGTACGTGCAGTGTTTCATTTCAACTATACACAACTCCTTGAAACAGCACTGCCATGTGGAGTATGTTTACACACATGTCAGCATTTCTTAGATGCTGGTGTGAGGATTGCAAAATTGTCTTGTCCGTCCATCACCCTTCACCTCACACCTGTTTCTCCTGCACGTTAAAGGCTTTAATTATAAACTTCTATTTCCACTCTGGGAGCTACGAGTACCCCTGCATGTCTGACGCCGGAGCTACGACACAACGATACGATCGCACACGGAAAATGTACATCAGGTTGTTGTTTGTGGTCAGATATGTTTGTACGCTTCCTGACACGAGAGCAGAGTCTGATGATTGAATCAGTCTCCAGCCGAGCCTTGTTTAGCAGCCCGTCCCTCCCCCACCGCTGTGATTTGATATCTCTGAGCATTCCAGGTTGTGGCCTTTACTCTGCTAATGGTGCCACTGACCCTTAAAGACATTCCTATCGTAGCTCTCTGATCAGACGTCTAATTGCCTCATTGTAAATAAGCTCTGCTTTAAATATTAATTTACGGTGGCTTTTTTTAAATGAGAAGTAATTTATGGGGAGATATTTGATTCAAATGTGCAAAGCAGGAGGATATTGAAGTGGTGTGATGTTAGCTATTTCTTGCTCAGTGCAGGGGGAGATCAGTGTCCACTTTCTCATTTAAATGGCCTAGAAAATGCTACCTGCACAGTTTTCTGTTACCTGTCTATGTGTAATGCAGTCCAGAGCTGGACTATTACACACTTGATCACCTCATAGCACATTGGATTGATTTGTGTTAGGCTGTATGCAACAGTCTGCCTCATTAGATGAACAGCATCTGAATCTCCTCTGCCCCCAAAACCTGCTGCCGTCAGAATTAGGGCACCAGTACCCAATCATTTTTTGTTATTTTATTTCATACTTTCTTTAACAATTGGTCAGAGTATTGTCATATCTCTTCATGACAGCAGGCTTTTCTCATGGCCTTTGATTGTGGCCTTCCACAACACTTTCAGACATCTTGTTTCAAGGATCCCCTACAACAGATACTTGCACAGTCATAGCAAATCTACTGTTTTCTTTTTAAAACCTTGCACAGACTGATCCTGTTTTTTTGACACGGTAACATGATCTCGTTTCCTCAAAGCTTTGTGCCTTCAGTCCAAGAGATGGAAATAGAGATAGAGGAAGGGGGTTAAATGGAACAGAGACCACAGGACAGCAGCAGACTAAAAGCTTCCTGTGGCAGAGCAGAGTGTAAGCCGGTCCTGGCAGACTGGCTGGCAGGGCAGATGTTTTAGGTGAGAGCCACAGTAGATAGCACCGTGTGAATAATTCATCAGATTGGATTGAAGATGTGATATATTAAGACACAGCACACAAGCCATCCTATGGCCTCTTTCAGCACTTTTTGTGCAGCGTGAGTGGCTGCAGGGCTCAGATCCTCCTGCATCTCTGCTTTCTTTCTGGCAGTTATCCACCAGAGTCTGGGCAGACGAGGAGACAGTTATAGATGTGCTGGCTCTCGGTCTAGCGAGGCCTCCAGACATCTGGAGGGGATGAAGCTGTTCAGCCCGCAGGTGCAGTTTAAGCTCACAGGAACCAGCACTGTTGATGCTGTTTCTATGACTATTAGTGGGTCTTAGGTGACAGAGAATACACAAAATGACACAGAAAAACCCTTCCCACTAATTAGATTTCCCAGTGAGACACATCAGCTTCGTTAAACTAAAAGTTTCTCAATGAAGCAATAATGTATGAAACTGATGTAAAGAAATAACATATTATAATTTGCTGTTGATACAGAGAAACATCTTCCAGTCTGAAATCTGGATGCTGTACTTGTCCACTTCTACAAGCGAAACAAGCGTGTTTACTCTGTCCCGCTGACGTTACATCTTATAGTTTATAAATAATGAGATGAATCACTTGCTTGCCTCACGGTGACGTCAGAGTTGAGCGTAAGCTACGCACCAGGCTCTTGGGTTTGCGGGAATTGAGCAACTTTGGATTACTTCAGTGGATGTTTGTTAACATGAGACTTGAATGTTTTCATAAACCTCTTACTTACTTTTTTCTAACCCTAAATGGGAACAAGGCCTTCCTCAGTTTACAGGATTATGGCTTATTGTGGGTGAAGCAGAGTATATATATTATTAATATACATTGTTGTATTTTATAATTTTTTTTGTCTCTGTGGTTTCAACACAGTTACCCAGCCCCCTCTTGTGAAAGTAGGTGAAGATGTCTGAGGGATGTGCTCTGATATCACAGCGAAGGGGCTCAGCTTTCTAGTAACACATCATTTCACCTCCATCTCTCCATGACATCAGCTCCCACCTACACACATCCAGCTCTGAGGGCCTGGGCGCCGTGCGGACATGTCGGGACTCTGATTGCATCTCAAGCACACACTAGTGCAGCTTACTTACTGCAAACATGAACTTCAAGGGTCCTTTTGATGTCCACAAGTGCAAATCTACCTAAAATAATTGGTGAATGCAATTTGGCATTAAATGATAAATGTTGTTGTTTTATGTTTATCTGAAATGAAGTAATCTATAGTATCTGCACAATGATTATCAAATCATGTGATGTAGAATATCTGCCTGTGTACCTGCAGCCAAGCACACTGAACTCTGTCATCTGATAGTTTGCTAATCCCCTTATTATGCTTGTCTGGTTAAATAGAACAGTCAGTCAGCCATTAAATCATCTAGCCTGGGGATCAATGTGGGGCCCATAATTTTGCTGTGTGCAAGGCTGTGTACAGTGCGATTTAAAGGGGAAATGGAGTAGTCACAGAGGGAAAATGTGAAGTGCAAACATGTAAAATTAGACCTAAACTGAGCAGTGCTAGCTTGACAAATTTGCCCTTGAATGACTGCATTAGCATTGCCTATAGGCCGATACTCTTGAGTGACAAGAACTCATCTGCCCCGTATGGTTTACCAGATACGCCGCCCTCATAGGTCAGATCTGGTCGTCTAGGATGTTGGATGTCAATGATTGGAATTTACCCTAAATATCATTGTGCTAAAAGATTCACAGGATGGCTCGGATGACTGGGATACCAAGGCTTAAGTGACTGCTGAAGACTCTGCGTGAGGAATGTGCTGCGTGCTATTGATCTTTACTAAGTGAGGTCACTTCATGTGGGGGGGAGCTGCCCCACTCTCAGACCCTGCATAAAGGGGACAGACTGCCCCCCCATAGATATTTTAATGTGGGCTATATACTAAAAAAAAGAGGTCAGAAGAAGGGAATCTGACTCGTGATTGATATCGACTTTTTGGACATGTGGAGGATTGCAGTCTGAGATGGGGAACAAACAAACCACAGGCATAAGAAAGCTGACTTTCCATACTGGTTGGCTTATGAGCATTTGTTCACCATTTGTATACTCAATCTCATAAACATGATTTAGAGAGCAATTGACAGCCACTCTTAGTATTGTTAACAGACTTTCAATTTCCCTCAGTGTGTTCACAGAGCACCATCTGCATCCCTCAGAAGATCTCTTTTGTCTCACTGAGTGTGACTATAAAGGAAAAGCAGTGGTGGGAGTTTTCAGTGCTGACATGACATTTCAACAATATGCACATATTTTAAAGTTATGGACACATCCTAATATTTTGTTGATGTTTTTTTAGAAAGCACAAGCAGTACACATGTCATTGTGTTGTTTGTACTCTAGCAAGGCTCACTCAGCTTACACTGCGTTCGCTTGAGCTCAGAGCATCGCACATCAAAATTACAGGTGTAAATCTTACAGGTGTCTTTTTAAATAAGCTGTAAAATAGATGATTGAAGTGTGAACATGAACCTGATTACACCTACTTGGATGACCACACCACTCCCAAGGCTACAATTGATCCTTGTTGTGATTAAAACAGTGAGGAAAAATACATGACCCGTGCACTATTCAATTTCTCCTCAATTATCAGCTAAAATATGTTGTTGTGCGGTGCAACCTCGAGGTGCTCGTCACCTACACGGTGGTTTGATGTACGAGGGTTACGATGTGCTCCGTAGGCTCGTGAGTTTCTCTGAAGGCCGGCCTGTGGAGAGGCGGACACTCTGAGCCCTTTATCGGTCTTACACAGTGATGGATGCGTGCAGCTCTTTGCCCAGTGGCCTATAGCCTGAGCTTCTGTTTAAGCCTCTAAGCTACTGGAATGCGTGCAGCTTCTTGCTGTGGACATCAAGGGGGAACAGCCACGCCGCTTTGTTTACAGCCTTTCATGGAGGCCACACCAGCCTAATCAATTTCACTGCATTGTTGCTGATTGAGTGGTCCATGAATTTACATAAGGCAGCAATTATGAATGCAACACATTGTCTTTTTTTGTTGAATTGTCCACAAGGTTAAGTAACAGTGATCAGTTATTTTATATTTTGTGACATTTGTTATATCATCAATAAAACAAGCACTTGCTATTTTAGATTTGTTTAAATTTTATTGATAAGACATGCAGCTTCAACTACATCGAGAATCAAATGTGTGTCATTTCACGCAACCTCACTGGAAGGTGTAAAGGAGTAAAAAGACGAATGTAATATGTTTAAAAATGAGAGTAACAGTGCACATTTTCACACAGTTTCTCCAGGGAGACATTGATAGTGTTGCGTTGGGTTGTATTAATGAAAAGTGGCTCAATACTTAAGTAATAAATGCAAAAAAAGCTGGAAAGTGTCATCTCTGTGCAGCCAATCATAGCGTGAAGTGGGCGTGTTTGTCAGATTTGTAATTTCAGAAAAGATAATGGGCAATAATAACAACTTCTCTCCTGTATTAGGAAGGTGTGGGGGCCACCAACGTCATGATATTCAGAGTACCTTCACTATGTCATATTAACAACCACCTCAGCGTACTGCAGTTGTGTATCACAGTCTTATCAACTGCTACAAACCAGGTAAACATGAACAAGCAAGAATAGCAGCCTGAGGTCGATGCCTGTTATCACACTCGTTCTGTTAGAGCTGGTATATCACACCAGCAAATGCAAACAGAGTTTTATCACAAAGAAGTGGGGACATTTCGAATGGCACTGAGTGTTTCTACAGGCCTGACCTACTTACAGCAGCCAGGGCTGAAACAGTTTCTCACCTGTGTCTGGCAGCAGCCAGGAACCCTCATAAAAACACAGGCCCTCGATATCTTAAACAGAGCACTGAACAGCATAATACTCTGTATTTTTATTTCTACCATAAAAAAGTTATTGATGAAGTTGTAGCTTTTACTGGACTGTGGACTGTGAATGGTCTATTGATACAGACTGTTACTGTCAAACTTTAATTACTTCTTAACACACAGTTTAACTTCCATGTATTTGAAAGTGATGTCAGATTAATTAGCATATCCTTTGTAAATGCACTTTAGGTTAGCAGAAGTAAATACCTATAATATTACCTGAATCTGTGCCTTTTAATAAATCATAATAGTTGCATCTGGAGTATGAAGCCTCAGTCTTAACTAAAACCCGATTACCAGTATTGTTAATATTGTTTTAATACACTTTCAATACAAATCCATAAATAGTTGAGGATTAAAGCACAGATGCTGCTTGCAAAGCCCTTGTGTTCACCCTTTTATCAGCAATATTTATTAAAGTATAAATATTTATTGTAGTGTAAACAGTTGTGGTGTAAGCAGCAGAGGTCGGGATACACATGTAGCACTGAAAAGGACGTCGTTCATCGTCGCTCAGTTGCAAATCAAAATAATTTCAATTTCTGGACATGTTAGTGGAATAATTAAATTTGTCAACTGCTCAAAATACCAATAAATGCAGAGATACAGATAAAGAAAGGGAGACAGACTGTTGGTATTTATTAATTTTTAATGTTATCTGAATGTTATCAGCTCAGTATTAGAGGTGTAGGGTGATAAAAGTGAATGGGTGTTCTCTTTCCCAGCAAAGGGTGTGACAACAGTAAAACAGGCTGTAGAAGAGAAATAGGCCATTTCAGCAAGATCAACAGAGCAGACTCCTTCCTAAAAGTGGATCAGCTTACACTGGGTTTTTAAAAAGAGTACAGAGAGGAAGAAAAGAACAAACTTCTGCCAATTTCTCCTCAGTTCCTTTAGTATTTCTCACATTTGCGGGTTTATTAATCACAACACGTGGACATTTTTTAAGCCAAGAGACTCAAATGGCTCTCACACACTAGGTGTCAGTGAGTGTTGTATCTGTTTGGTGAGGTTAGTTCCTCTCAGGGGATTTCTGTCTCCATACAAGTATTAATATAGACACAAGACTTTGATGAGGAGACCAGCAGCAGGAAAAGGTGTCTTTGTCCTTTCATTTTCTTCTTCCCGTCCTTGTCCCTCTCAGTATTAATGCGCTCTTCTGTCTGTCGCCGAGCCCCTTCTGCTCTTCTTTCACCCACTTCGGCGTTGATAGTGATAGCAGGCCTGGGTGACAGAGCTACCTCTGCTACTTTACATTTCATCAGCAAGCTGCTTCTGCTGGCTCCACATCTGTTATGGAAATTTGTGCAGAGGGGGGAAATGGAATGAAATGGAATATCATTTCATATATTTTCACTTCTGAGACAGGGTTGATTTAAGCACTTGTATAGGTTTCAAAGACAGAGGTGATGAAATGTGCTCATCCACTTTCACAGCCATATATTACATTAATCTATCAATACATTCTTAGTGCCTGATAGCTTCAAATTTGGGAAGTTTGAGGAATTCAACACTTGTGATAAAATTCACAATTCCTGACCGCGTGTCACCGGCCCCAAAGGAGAAGCAGGCTTGATGAATTTAACTCCCCTGAACCTTAAGTTCAAAATGTCCCCTATCTCTGTTCAATAGTTTAATAAGATTTTAATTAGGCAATTAAAAGTCTTTGGAATAGCATATGGTCATAATTACTGCTGTATGATTCACTCAGGGATGAATGAGCCATTAATTATTCTTAGCTGGGTCTGGGAATTGGACTTAAAATGGGCCGAGTAGGAAAGAGAGGGTATTTCTTGAGACATCATCGTCACTTCATCAGAAATTTAGACCTCTGAGTTCACATTGACTGGAGAACTGGATCATGTTGCAACAGCTAGTCGTGAATCTATGACTGCGCATTAAGTTCTTTGCAAGCTTTCGATAGCTAGCAGCAAGTTATAAACTCATGATTTACTGCATGAAGTTGAACCATTTGAACTTTACAAAGACTTTATCATGTGTGAATACGCTGCCAGATTTTATTTGTAGCACAAATGTTGCACATTTGAAAATAATTAACTAAACAAAAAGTCACAGGGTTTCATGAGACAAACTGTATATCAAATGAAACTATTGTTTCTCTGCGAAATTGAGAAATGCACATCTTTTAGTATTAGTCACAGTTTTGCAGTTTAGTATAAAAGAACAGGACATAACCCCTCTGGTTTACATACTTTGTGACTTTTGTGAAGCAGGATTTAAAATGTTTCCAATTTACACCTTTATAAAACACCTTTTTAGCAAAGGCACATACTATAGATCAATACATTATTATTAGTCAGTTAGGACTGTAACAATAGATTGTTAAAAATATACATACAAATGTATGAAATACTTTTATATTTTGCTATTAGAATACAGGGAAATATGTTTTAAAATACATGCATTAAAAACCTGTGACTGTGAATAACTGTAAAGTTTTGATTAAAAAAACACACAAATTTCATACATTTTTTGTGTCCAAGCTGCCAGAATATTTTGAACAATTTCCCTGATGTTGGATGAATAAAGTTTATTTTATCTGATCATAAGGTTCTTTGAACGTTTTATTTCCACAGTGTTTTTAACAACAGCTCATCTCTATTGAGCAGTTTCACACATTTTATTTTATTGCTCTCCACTTAGTAAATACCAAGAAGAAAGTCACTGGGATAACCAATTTTACGTGTAACTACTTATTTAGTTATTCAGTTATTGTAATAGGAGAAATATAGGTTTTTTTTTTCATTAGGAAATTAGTCGACCTTGTTGACAAAAACCAATAATAAAAATATATTGCCAACAAATTTACATGTCAACTACTGTTGCCAAACATGTTTTTCAAGGAAGTGATGCATCTCTTCCTATCTCTGCTGAGAGTGGCACATATGCAGTAGTGTTCAGGTAAACAATATTATGGCGATTGGGACATATTTTAATCAAACTCCTGCTAAATTTAAAAGCTGATAACTAAAAGTCAATTCAAAATCTGATTAGTCAACTAATCGTTTCAAAAGTTAACGATTAATCGACGATCAAAATAGTTGTTGAGTCAAATCACCTTTGCACCGATGCTTCATGATGGAACTGCTGTCATGTCTTACTCATCGTCCGGTATCTTTATACGTGGACCAGTAGTTGCACATTAACGTGAGTAGGCAGTAGGACCAGTGGTAAAGTGTGTCAACGCCGTACCCCCACTCAGCTAACGTGGCCAATCAGCCACTGTGTCCATATGTGCAGGCGTGCTCCTCCATTAGAGCCTGTCCTGACAGATGATATCCTCCACGTCTCACATCTGCTCCGTCACACATCTGAGAGTCCTTCAGCGGGGTTTAGGTGTCGAGGGGGCAGGAAGGGGAAGTACTGATCACAGGTTGAAGGCCACATGTGGGGCACATGAGACTTGGGTAATCCAAAGGATGTGATGAAGGTGGCTGACATGCTTGTGTGTGTGTGTGTGCAGGTGGCTTCATGAGATGACAGGAATGCCAAAAGGTCGTATTTATCAGTCCACACTTTTCCAGTCAACAGGCTGTGTGTGGAATCCAGGAAGCCTTGACCCCTCCCACTCTACTCCAATAGCAAATGTTAATGGTGGTGCCACCTGTTTGAGCAGAATACCCACTGCTGCTATTTATAATTCACTCACTGTCTTATAAGTACTGCTGTCACTGGACCAGCTTTGTCTTTCAGTGATATATAGGGATATTTTTACTGTCCACCAGGAGCTTTATTACAGGAACTGACTGGCAAACAGTGCTGGGAATTTCCCTGTTTGGTTAAATATAAAACCTATTTCCTCTTTTGTGAAGTCCTCTACTGTAGTACAATATGTCAGCGAAGGAAAGATCATGGCCATAAATTTGTTCTAGTATAATAATATTTTCTAGGAATGCTTTATACTGTAAAATCTGCTTTGCATCTGAGGTTATTCTGTAGCTTTACACTGAGAGAGTTGCAGGAGTTTAGTTCCTATTGAATCCACATTTCTTAATGAGTCTTTTCTTCTTGTGACAAATTCACACCCTGCTCCCAGCAGAAGCTCTTACTGCTTGAATTAACAGTCTTTTCCCTCTTAATTATTTTCACTGCTTAGACTCTCAAAACTGCTACTGATAGAGACAATGTGCTACTGACACACTTTCCAAATCCTACAGAAAAGATGAATGAATACATTTATTGTGATCTATTACTATTTATCCTAATGTGAAGACATCTACCACAGAGGAGGGCAGAGAGTTTCACGCTGTATTCATCTGTTGAGTTGTTTGTCTATTGTGGTTGCGGTCATTAATGGACAGTTATTTCAGTTCTTAGTCAATGAATTGAACCGTGAGATATCTGATCAATACAACAACATTTCATTTTTAATCTGAATGTAATAATTCATTTTGACATTTATGAGGTGCACAAGGATCAATTTCAGTAACCTGTGGTATTGCCATGATTTATATATATATATACATATAAATAAATAGTATTGCCAGAGAGAAGTGTGTCCACCCACTATTGAAACTAAACATATGTCTTTGTTTGAATGTTTTATAATTTGTGATAAAACTTTGACAAATGAAATGATGGTGTCAGACTAATGAGGCTGATGTTTTGCTGGAGGGATTATAGGAAGAAACTCTAGAAGGATTTAAGAGGAGATCATAGACAGAGAGAGATGGAAGAGTATCATCCATAGCCAAGAGCACACTATCACGCCTGTGTAGAGAGTCAAAGGGATGATTCAGTTTATGCATCATGCAGGAGAGAGCGGTGAAGTGCAGAGTTGCATATAGATTTCTGTGCTGTCAGAGGGGCCCTTGTTCTCGTACTCGCGCTGACTCCAGCTCTCTCTACATACCTCGGTCGGATTCATGCGGGCCCCTTTTTCTGACTGTCACAAACCCTGAATTAATGGCGACTCCACACGGCTTCACGTCTCACTTTGAATTGTCCCGCACAAAGGACGCTAATGATGCTTATGGTCGCCGTCTGTGTTTGTTACCTGTTATAGTCCACTGACATCACGTAGGCTGCTGGCAGGGGGCATCGTCCAAAAAAAAAAAAAAAAAAAGCTTCAGACTGTGACTGAGCCTGGAGTTGTTAAAGCAGAAGTCTTCCATAACCTCATCTGCTTTTGTCATCAGGATCATTAAGAGTCGCAGTCGTGCTGCTGTAGGTCAAAATTCTTTGGTGTCCAGGCACTTTTGATTATTTTTCCTTTCATAGCTTTCACAAATCTAGGCTGTGCTCTGGTGAAAGGGGAAATGATTTTGATCTCAATTTTTAAGTTTGAAAGAAATGAATCTTTCGTTTGAAGGAGCTAAGGACTAATTTGGTTTTGAGTCTTGTTCCTCAACAGCATCTTTGACTGTGGAAATATTCATCTCTGTGTCTTGTTTTCTGGTCTTTATCGCGGCCTTCCTGCTCCTCCAAATGTCATTTGCCCTGCTCAGATTTGGAGATGTCTGTGTTTGTAACAAGCGTCAGACTGCTTATTGACTAAGAGTCAAGATCCCCCTCCGATAGAAACCAGGAATAGCCTCACTTGCTACCTTTTGCTATTGATTGCCATACCTCACATGAAACCGAATCTGCTGTTGGCTGCATTTAATGAGGAGCTCCCTGTGGCAACAGTAATGGAGCATTCAGAGTTGTAACTGGGATTTCTATATTGAGTTTTCCTTCACGTCTCACTACGTTCAGTTAATCAGCATCTCTGAATTGCCCCATAACAACATTACTGCTCTAAAGGTTGTATTATGGGCACTGTGGATAGCCAGTGTCAACTCTGAAATTAAACCAAACACTAGAAGCACTTAGAAGGAACAAAGCTCTGCCAGGGCATAATTCAGATGTACTGATGCTATACAGCAGTGGTCCCCAACCACATTTGTGAAACATTTGTTACCAGGCCGCGCAGAAAGAATTAATGATTTATATAAATTCCGTTCTATTGATCGTTATAGTCTGAAAGTCGTTTTATTTTGAAAAACGACCGGATTCTCTCCAACTTAACTTTTGTCTATTTCTCTTGACGCGTCAATACACTTGTCTCGGTCAGCTGATCAGATACGTTAGCCAAACAAAAAAGTCCGCAAACTAGTGAAAATGAGTAAAAGAAACCAAACGTCTTTTAAGACCTTCTTCACAAAGGGGAAACATTTGGGGTTTTTTTTTTAATACGGTCGTGTTATTTTATTTTTGCTGTATTTATCTGCCACACCGTGAAGGCCGGTCCGTGAAAATAATGCCGACATCAAACCAGTCCATGGTGCAAAAAAGGTTGGAGACCACTGTCCTAAACCATAGCAGTGCTCAAATTCACACATCCATCCTCCTGCACTGTACTTTCTCAGCCACTCAGTCATCATCACCCTCCCTATTTACACCCATGCAGCTGCATTTATCCAATCATAACTCTTTATTTCACCTCAGTTTTGTCTTCTCTTTAATCTCTGGAGGTTTCATTTCACACTCTTGTCAGACACGGTAAAAAATGAATAAAGAAACACAGCAGTCCATCAAGCCGTATGCAAACTCCAACTACCGCTGCAAAATGACGTGACTTACTGTACTTTATCAGGAAACAAATATACAGCTCATGTGTCGAATGCTTTCACAGGAAATTTAAAATGAACTGTGAAATGCATAAAGCAGTCTGTCATTTCAACTGCTCAGTAAACTAGCGTCAGGAGAACTGTACTGTCCACCAGGTGGATACATAGTGAATGATACTTTGGACTTAGCACTTCAACAAGAGCAACACAACAGTCTCTGAGTCACATCAGCAGAGTCTGTAAAATGTTTATTGTGATCCAAGCGTAAAAATAAGATTTCTACGATTGTGGCTTTTTTCAGTCAATCAGTCAATCACCAGAATCTACTCTCAGCCGCTCACACAGATGGATTTTCTTTTCTGTTTCTGTCTGTCCTTCTTCCTAAGTCTAATTTAGACTTGTACATATTGTCACTCGTCAACCCCCCATTATGAGCCATCTATGTTTAGCCTCCTACAGTTTCAGTGGGCCTCATTTCTCCAGATTTCTCAGTGTTTGGGGTGCTGAAAGACACGGACCCAACCACAACCGAGCTAAAAAAACTAACTCAAAACACCAAAAAGCTGAATGTTTTTCCCACACAGCTGCAGTCAGTGTGAAATACGATGTTTGGAGATCTTCTCACCTTGACATTTTGAATAAGTGGGTCAATAAAAGTCGTATAAACTTATTTTGAAGCTCAGAAGTTCACAGCGTAAACACTGGAAGCAGTGCAACAGCTCGTCCAGCTCAGTCCAAAGGTAACAATATATATACCTTTCATTACATTAAATAACTTCCTGGAGTCTTGTCATCTCAGTGAGGTTGTCAGGCAACCAACACAAACTTCAGACCAAGCAGCAGGCCCACACATAAGCCCCCTGAAAAACCACTAACATGATATAATGTCTTAATTAGTGAGCTTTAGAGCTACTGGTGGACAGATTTGTTACCTTTGGACAGATCCAGGCTGTTCCCACTTGTTTCTTGTATTTAAGTCAGGCTATGCTAACCAGAAACTAGCTTTATATACAGTAATGATCTCCATAAAACTTTACTGTGAAAGCAAATTTCCCACAATTGTGAACTTTTCCTTTAACTTTTACGAGGCTGATGTCTCCACGCAGTAAGAAACCAGACACAGGTCAAGTATGAAATCAAGTATTCAGGCACTGTCCGACAAATATGATGACACAGATAGAGCGGGTACATGTGTAGAGAGCATACAGCGAGGTCCAGTGTGGAGTCAGAAAGCTAAGGAGGAAACATAACCAGCTCCTCTGTACCAGTGGAATTTCATAAGTAATATTTCCAAAAGTCAAGGGAGTCTGCCTGTGTGTGCATATTTGTGGGTGATGACCTGTGATAATACGATATCCTATAATGTGTAAAAACCAGCAGGCTTGTGAAGACAGTGTTCTTGGGACAGGATATATTTTGCAGTGTTACACAAAATGTTTCATAATTTTCAGCCCAGTGCAGCCAGTTATGTACTGTAACCCCATTACTGAGGTCGAAGTCCTCCTGGAAATCCCTCAGTCATACATCTGAGGGTTAAAATACACTATACTGAAAATGATCAGCTATGTCTTTAGGGGTCATGCATCCTCGGTTTCAATCCTTTCTCTGTAGTGGTACATGAGGTCATGACCTCTATTGCAGGAAAGATGAGGTTGACCGTATGTGTGTGTGTGTGTGTGTGCAGTAATGGCACAGTGGGAAGCTGACGATGAGTGTTTCTGACTTGATAACTGATTTGCCCTGGTGTTCACCTTTAATCTCTGATGGGCCTGGTCGGTGGAAGGGTCACAGAGTGGTACTGTGGGATTTAACCCAAAACGACTCAATGGTTCCTATAAATCCCATGGAAAATTGTGTCACTCACTCAGAGAGTTTCCTTCATTTTCAAGCTCCTTTTGATTGCAGGTTGACAAGCAAATGCATTAATGTTGCATGGTAAAAAAAACAACAACGTGGATATTGTTCCTGTATGCTCAGTTATACACATACATACTGCATAAAGCAACTAATTGCGTTTTAAGTAACGGCACGTGCGCTGTAGCTGAAGAGGTCATTTGGCCTGAAACCCGTGCAGGGTTCCAGTAATGCGGCTCTGAATAAACAGCAGCTCTGGGATAATTTATGGCAATAAAAAGTCTATCAGTGAGTAGAAAAACAACTGCAAATCATCATTTCTGCTTCTCTCTTTCACTTCAGACATAATAAATTGGCAGCGGTGTAAAACTTCTGAATCACATCAGTGAAAGGCGAAGTTGGTAAATGTGTTGACAACACGGATTCGGGGTGAAGAACCAACTTGGCCGTCTCATGTCTCCCTGATCAAAACCACACCAGTCGAAAGGCGAGAAAACCTGCTTCTTCTGGCCGGTCAGAACAATTCAAAACTAATTCATCTTCGTCGTGTCTGACTTTGAAACTGTTTTCATTTGTTTAATTTCCTACTGAGTGAGCCATTGGAGCCACAGCCAAAAAAGAAATGTGTTATTCATCCTCATCGCCTCCCCTTTACTGTATGTTCCTCCCCGCTTCTTCCGATTGGATCGTCCTCAAAGATTACAAGGATGTTTTGTTCTGCTTCATGTTACGATCTGCTGCCGGTGGGATGGCCATGTTATACTGCTGCTGACAGTGGTCAGGCCTGGTGCATTTGCCGCACAAGAAGTTGGAGTTCAGCAGCTTTATGGTGGGCCGCCGTTTCTGTAGGATTAATAATTTTGTGAGAACCTGATGCACTGGCCAGCTATATTCTCCAGACGGTTGTAAGTTACAGGCCTCGAAATGAAAGAAAAAAAAGTGCAATGCTGGGTTTCACAATGGGAAGGAGTGTATTTGAACAGCTGCTATAGTTGCTTCTCAGCAGAATATTGATTGTTATTATGGGATAATAGTCGTACAGAAAGCACGTGCTTCGAGAAAAAAAAGCCCCCGAAGGTTTGGATGAAGACTTGTGTTATGATTTGATGAGATGCCAGAGATTGGAAAATGTTTGTGCGAAATCAGGAGTGACGTATCATTTCACAGCTGATCGCTTCAGAAGAGGCAGATCACAAAGAAATCGGCGTAGACGCAGATCTGCATGTTTAAACGACAAGTGCCATTAGGTGGAGAAGTGCCACCTCTCCGAACAGCCCTAATGGCCGCGGCTCGGCTTTTATGTGAATAATACTGTTTATATTAGGCCTCAGCTCCTGCATTAGTGTCCTTCAAACGTCTACACCCTCACAGCCGTTTGGCATTTTGAAATACTTCACAGGCCTCCTATGTAGAGTCTATTATCAGGAGCCTTGCACCAGTGGAAAGTGTGTGTGCATGTGTGTGTTTTAAGTGCTGCAGTGCAGGAGTCATTGAAGGGCTTCATTAAAGAATGGAAAGTATGTAGCCATCTCTGCAGGCTGGCCACAGCTCTTTGCTCTCACCTGCACCATATATGCCCAGTTATGGCCAGAGTTAGACCCTGCTGAGTAAAACAAACACTGCCCCCTACAGGTTGAAGTCTCTCCCTGCAGCACAAATGAAAAGTAATGAGATCAAATTCCTCTCTTTTTTTCTTGCAGAGATAAAAATTCATCATGTCTAATACAAATAGGCATTTCCTCTAAAGATCCTTGTTGATCGTATATCTACTGTTACAGCAAATCTGAGGTATTTCTGAGTTTGTCTTCAAACCCGTCCAACACATCTGAGTCCCCGCTTTGCACTGTTCCTCCCACAAATCTGTTTCCTTTTCTTGCAGCGTTCCCAGTTTGCTTTAACTGTTTTCAGACAGAACAATCAGTCTTCACAGGGCCGAACACACAGGAGTCAGGCAGCCCTCCATCATGGCCGCCTTCCCAGAGTTTCTGATCACCAGATATGAGTGTGCGTGTCATCAGTCCCAACTTTATAAATGTTTTACACGCAAGCCAAGCCGCTCGGCGACGCTGACGGATCAACGCATGCAGACGCATTCATTCACAGCCACAGTCTTAACATCCTATAGCTTCTTCTTGTGTTTTTACATACGCCAACGCAGGCTCTGATCTGTAAACGAAGCATGGGAGGAATGGGAGCGCTGTGGTGAAAGAGTTGTTTAGGAGCAAAGCGTGAAGTACACGGGCAGGCGAATGTGTTCAGGTCATGTTTTGGACTGACACATGCACATTAGAGGTAGCAGCAGAGGCCAGAGAGACAACATGCTGAGAGGACAGACGATGAAGCAGCGGAGCAACACGTGCAGGGCGTAAAAAAGCCCATCACAGTCAATCAGGCATCAGCTGCTAGTCAGGGAGGAAAAAGACGGGAAACTTTACCCCGACTCTGGCCCTCCTGAGTTGGCCTGCCGTGTGCAGCACAGGGGGAAATCCACTGGATGTCACATACATCTTGATTTTTATGAATGCTTTGATAGCTCCCCTAAAGGCACTCCCCTGACCAGGTGGAGGGTATTTATACAAGCGTGTCAGAAAAGCAGAAACGAGGGGAAAGGATATTTGCTGATCCCCTTTGCTCACACTGAAAAAATCTTGCGGTTATTCTAATTGCAACTGGAAATAATTATCTGGCTGTGGACTCTGGGAAGCGGGTCACTTGAACGCACCCTGCCCTGATCACCAGGTGTGAATGGTTGGTGGATGGCTGTGACTGACGCACGGCTGTCCAATGGGAGAGAAACCTGCATTCCTGCCCTGAAATGAGGGTTTGTTAGAGTGTGTGTTAAAAGTTAATGAGTGTTTGCGTACAGTGGGAACGTTACTGAAAGTTCATCAGCACTTACAAAAACCACAAAACCAACATGAGGAGATTATGTTGATGATATAATGTTAATGACTTTATAATACTGATGTACTCATAATGAGCTTTTAATGTGTGAACAAGTTTACATTAGTTCAGGTTGAGGAGGGAAACAAAGATGGTGGATCAGATCAAAATACTGTTAATGAATGAAGTATCAAATTACAAGATGTTGCATTATATTTCATACTTATCTCTTGAAGTTTCTAACACTGCTTGACCCTTAAAACCTCTTATTCATGTAGTTGGTTGATTTTAGATTGGACCTATTAACAAAACTGAAATAATTACTTACTTTAAATTTTGTTAGTCCAACCGACCCAGACCACTCCTCTTGCTCATGGGGGGATTGGCTGGGGTTCCCTGTTGAAGCCAATAATGTAATAACAGCCGATAATGTAATAAATTTGCCCTTTTTGAAATGTAATAGGCCAATAACGTAATAACTGGCCAATAACGTAATGAAAGTCCTGAACCGATAACAGTTGGCCAATAACGTAATGATTTATTACGTTATTGGCTCAGTTATTACATTTGCAAAGTTTTTTTTCTTTTACCAGGCCAATAACGTAATAAGCAGCTAATAACTTAATAAATTATTACGTTATTGGCCAACAGTTATTACGTTATCGTTTCAGGACTTTTATTACGTTATTGGCCTATTACATTTCAAAAAGAGCAAATTTATTACGTTACTGGCTTCAACATTGACGTTACAATGTAAAGTGCCTTAATGTAATCTGATTATTATTTGGAGCTAGTGTTGTAGTCAAGACCGTACCAACCTACACCAAGACATTATCGAGAAAGACTGAATATCAAAGAAAAATCTCAACAAAGCAGAACCAAATGACCAATATCTTTTTTTTTTTAACTTACCGTATTTTCCGGACTATAAGCCGCTACTTTTTTCCGACGCTTTGAACTTAAACACCAGTGTTTCTCATATATCGGCGGCACAAAGCTCGCTGGCTTTTTACAAGCTAGCAAGCTCCGTGCCACCGATACATTTAGCGTCGTCACATCAGACCCGGTCAGACTGGACCACATGAAACTTTGAATGAATTCAATAGCGGCTTATAGACAGGTGCGCTCAATAGTCTGGAAAATACGGTAAGTTTGCTTTTACATGAATGCCACAGCAACAAAAACAGAGTCCTAGCATCTCCAGTGGTCTTTATCCACTCTCTGTGTACAGGAAGCTAGCAGCTACATTATACTTGTCTCACTTATCACAGTAGTGCTGCTCTGGTCTTGACTGGTCTTGATCAACAAGTCCACCCTGTCCAAGACCGAGACCAGACAGAGTAAAAATGCCTTTGATTCCGAGATGAGACCGAGACCCTTAAAAAGTGGTCTCAAGATCGGTCTCGAGACCACGACCGATCTCGAGTACTACAACACCTACAACCCTATTTGGAGCCACATAAAGAAAATTGAACTGAGTTGAATTAAATCACAATTGGAAAACCAGCTCGTAGCAGTTACAACTGAGGAAAGACATCACACACACATTTACTGGATGCAGCTGGTGTAGTTCAACGCAGATCATTAGATAAGTCTTAAACAAGTCAAATAATGTAATCAGATTACCCAAACCAGTCGATATTGCTTCAATAGCCTGTGTAAAATACTTCATAGTTTATCCACCATAAGATTAACTTCCTGCTCTTGCACATCTGTGTTGGTTTTTAGTGTGATTGCAATGTTTTAACTTGAGGACAAAATCACCAAAAATCACCAAATACAATCCTGCGGAGGTCGTTGCACTGAGTTGTCCTACTGCTGCAGAATTACATGGCCTGGTATGACAAGTAGCTTATGGTGGATAATGTCAACTAACTTCACAACATGCTGCTTTAAAGCTGACTCTGTAAGTGACTTCACTGGACTGCATATGAACGTAACAGGGCTCAGTTAATTATTAGTCCATGTAGCGTGTGCTGCCACTGTGGCCCCACCTTGTAGATACATTCACCTCTGTAAGAAGACTGTGGGATTTCCTGTACATAAGCCACATAGTCGTGCTGTACCGCTCTACCCATGCAGTTTCTGACAACACTTACATATACACGCATGTACAGGAGAAGGCATGAGTCGTACGTGTGGAGAGACAAGAAACAGCTGCCGCTCCCTCGGTTTACAAGAGAAAATTTCAAATACGCCTCGAATCAAATCAAAAAGCGCACAACTATGCAAGCCAGCTCCCATTAGTGCTGTAAGACCCAGGACTTTATTGCTTCCAACACTGCAATCAAATTCCATGCATTGTAGTAGTCAGTGATAATTAGGATCTGTCCAACACCTTCAGTTCACACTCCTCCATACACAATCAATGGTTTTACTTATTTAATGGTCCCTGTACAACATGAAGGAAGTTATAATCTGTGAGAATGCTCTGTGATGTGACCGCAGTGCAGTGAACGCACCACATACATTATTCATGGAAACTAACACCGCAGCTTGGATGATGAGAAGAAGATGGGAGATGTTCAGATGTTAAGGTCAGAACCACATGGCAGAGGATTGATATTCAAGCAAAAAAAATATATAGAGTATTGACAGCTTAAAGCTTTATCTGAGCGGTGAGGGAAGTGGAAGCAGAGTAGGGATAAAAAGAGCTCGTGAAATTTGAACTTTTTCTTTCTTCATCCTCTGTGAAATAACACGGGCACGAACGGCTCCATTAATAGGTTGTTTTGTTTTGAAAAGCTCATCGGAGAGCAATGAAACCGGCCTATTAAATCTCAGCTGTGGATGCAGAATGTGCATGCTCTTACATGCACAGTATGTTTGCATTTGTACCTTTTTTCCCCCATTTCCACTATTTTTTTTTTTGGTGCATGAAGTGTACGCGCTCATGTACGCTGTGGCTGTATGTTAGCATTTCTCTGCTCCCCGGTTTTGTAACGTGGTAATTGTGCAGAGCGAGTACCAATGTGCCAGGTCTCAGTTTAATGAATCCCACCTGTAACACATTTGCACATTCATTCCTCTCCAAGGAGAAATCCTGTTGCCAAAGCAAAGCCTGAGCACAGTGGAAGTGTGTGGCTCTGCACAGGCACAGATCTAAACACCAAGATGGCTGCGGGTTGGTTTTAAACCCCGACGACTTCTGAGGGGATGAAAAATCTATATTTGTGTACGTTGCACTCAGAAAACATTAGAGGGGATGATGAAGAGGAGGAGGAGGAGGAGGAGGAGAGGCCGATGGAATGTCAGAGCGAATCGCCTCGGTCCTGAAACCCTCTGGCATGTGAAAGGGATTTCACAAACATGAGTACATCAAATGATTAATTCGACGGCTAATCTCTCCGCAAACTGTATACATACCAATATCTTAAAAGATTATTAGACCATTCATCTGGGGTTTTTCCATTAACTCACTATAGCACTGAATAACTTCGTACCTTCACCGCACATTCCCGGGCTTAGGGATGATACACTTGTTTTCCACCTGAATCTGTCATTTAAAGTCTAGCAGTGGAAACGTGTGATTAGATGAGATGTCTGGGAGAAATCATTTCCTTGTGGGACTGAATTAGAAAGAAGTCTGAATTGTCTGTTACGATATATTAAAAAGCACAGGGTGGATCGTCACAGGTATCTCTTTTCATGGAGCACCCATGTCCATCAGGTAGTCTGAAAAGTATGCACATGATGTCAGATCATTTACCTGGAGGAGCAAGGTGACTTATGTTGGAGGAATTTCTTTTTTGTATGTGAGAGATCAGTCAGGAAACTGTTACATTGATTGTCAGATAATGAATCTGAGGGAGAGGAGGTTACCTGCATCTCCTCTAGCACCACCTCTGGTTTCACATTTGAGGTTTTGAGTGAAATATTTCGACAACTATTGGCTGGATGTCTGTGAAATGTCCTGCACTTTTACACATTGCACATTTATGCTCCTCTCAGCCCTGAAGGATTTTCTGTATCACAGGGGATACAGTCATTGGATGAGAATATACTTGGTGGCAGTGAACAAAGGTACTGGCCGTGTGTTACGTGTTATCATTCATTCCAGTTTGTTATACTCTGAGAAATGTTTTCTTAAAGATGGTTTTATACGTTCATGTTGAAAAATAATTACATTTTTACAACTTTTATATTCAGTCATCCTGGAAGTTAAAGGTAGAAAACTGCAATAATCTCTCCCAGATATATTTATGAAGTACTGGTTATTATCTGATACACTACAATTTACTGCTCAAAACAAAAAGTAACAAATTAATAGTCATTTAAAGACTTTTAAAAGTTTGCAAATGAACTGAAAAAGGGAAAAAATATTAAATTGACTTCACTAAATGCTCAAACCTGTAAACTGGAAATTTAGGATGTGTAAAAAATCATCAAATTCTGTCATTTTAACTCATCAGAAAATAGTAATAATTGATTTTTTACCCCAAAATATTTATATGTGCTTCCCCGTATGTGTAGGTTCACAAAGCTGATAACCTGCCTGTACAGAACACTGACCCACTAGTTAATACTCATTACATCAGCAACAGTGTAACTAAGTACATTACTCCAAGACTGTGAGGTAACATTTTAATATACGTCCTTTTCATGCACTTCACACTTCACTGTGACGCAGTTTAGAGGAAAATGTGTTGACTTCACTCCAGCTGGTTAGTACAAAGTAAACCTGAGCAGGTAATAAAATGTGATGCTCTGTTAAACTGCTTGCATGTAAGGACATATGCTTTCAAGAGCTGATACTGCATCAAGTATCAAATAATAGAATATATCATAATATAACACCGGCAGAGGTGTTCTGCTTTTAATTTTGATACATTTTACTGATAATATATATTTACTGTGTGTAGTGTAGTTGAATGCAGGACTTTTTGAAGTGTTTACATTGTGATATTGATACTTCTCAGTCGTATCCGAACATAAAATCCTCTCAGCTTGTGACCCTAACAGTGGTTTGATGATGACCCTCATCAATGTATGATGAACATTTTTGCATACTGATCAGCCAGTAGTCTTTGTTGCTCTTTTTTTTTTTTGGTGTAAAACTCCCCCGTGCCTGTTAAAGCTGAATCACTCATGTCTGTTGCGGCTCTGTGCTGTTGTTGTTCATTTCAGTAATGTTGCTCCCAGCTGGTGGTCCCAGTAATGAGCAGTGGGGGGTGGGCGGACCACATTCAATGGGATGCCAGAGATCTTTAGCAACGCTCCTTCAGGGCCTTTTGCATTTAGTCACCCTGAGCTCATAATTGTGTGACTAAAGCAATTGTTCTCTTAATTGAAGCCAGTCGGGGCCTCGGTGGGCTCTCACCCCCTTCTACCCTCAGGTAGGACTCAGGTGATCACTGAAATATTTCAGGTGGGTCTCAGGTGATCGCCTCAGGATGCTGAAAGTGAAGGATGTTTTTATACTGTTAATCATGACTGTAATCTTGTTTTTAAAACTAATTTTCCACCTGGACGACTGGTAGGACAATATGTGAATTAATACAACAGTAATGTAATTCATTTTTTAATGCAAGCCTTGTATTTTCCAAGAAATGATGTTGTGCACCACAGTTACAGTAGGGTTTAACATGCCTTGCTGGGTCACAGGCACAAATGTGTGATTATGCAGTTGTATACAAGTAGATTATCCAGCGACGGAGCAGAGGTAAAAATCCATATGCAACATTTACTGCAGCTCGGAGACTTTTACTGTGGTCAGCTGTAGCGGTGAATAAATAAACTTCATGGTGTTTATTTTGTGTGTATGTTTCTGTTCTCTGCACTTCCTGGTTCAGGGATTCATGCAGTTTTCAATCTCTGACTTTCACTGATCAAAAGCGTACGTCACAGATATCTGCAGTTTGAAAACGATTGCTCCACCTTTGGCCCGCAGCACATGTGAAGCAGTGTGTCTGCAGAGCACCATTTAAACTTTAATTCCTCATCCTGAATAATTCACAAGCCTGAAGAGTGTTGGGAGGTTGAAGAGCCAAATTGGAGCATGTGTGTGAGAACAGTTGACACACAAAGAGAAGTCGCCCAAAACTTGCAAATGGAAAAAAAAAAAAAAAAATCTGCTGGGGCCACGGTTTGTTTTCACCTGAAGCAGTCATTTATCTTGGCCAGAGCCCAACACTAAACCACTGTGTATGTTTCTATGGTCTCGGTGGGTTTGTGTGTGCACCACAGCCACTTAAAGTGGTGGGGGGAACTGCAGATTTCAGTCCTAATCTAGGAATTGTGAAACCGCACCATTTCCTTGCACTTGAGAAGTGCTTGGCATCTTGTTCAGCTGCAGAGGACCTGTATACATCAGCTCAGATGGAGCATGCTGATGGGTCTAGAAGGGATGTTTGTTTCATTTTAATGTGGGTAACATGAAGAGGGAATGAGGATGATTAGAAAGTTGTTGTGGCTGCAGGGTTACATTTTATAACAACAGGAAGTGGTGGCTCTCGGTGACAATAAGAGGTCCTGAAAGTTTCCCAAGTATGACCAGGTTTCAATCATAATCAGTTTTATTACCAAGTACATTTACACATACATTGAATTTTCTTTGGTGTATAGAACAGAAAATAAACATGCATAAAATATTAAGCTACAACAAATACAAGTTGCAACGTGAACATAAGAGATAAATATTACCTGACTGTGCCTGTAACTCTGCAGAGGGATCAGCACCTCTCAGCTAATAGTTATTTTTTTAATTGCCTCTAACTTTATTGTCTTGGTTCAACCTCACTCCTGTCATCAACCAATCAGCTGAGAGGTTCTGGTAAATCCACTTTATGCCACCAGTGCAGCACCAACCAGCAGCAGAGCAGGTCAGTGGTAAACACAGAGGCAGTCAACAGATAAAGAGACATTTTTTTTCCTGCAGGATATGGGAGTGACCAAAACTAAAGGTTAATTAATGCAAGTTTGAGGAAATATTTGTAGTGCGAGACAAAAGTTCAAACCAAAATATTGTATTTGTTGGGGACTGTATGCAGCTGTGGAGTAATTCCCACTTGATGTAATTAAAAAAAAAAACATGGTGTAACAGTAGTGACTTTAAGCTACACAGTTGACACTTTTTTTTATCTTTGGATATGTTGATAATAAAAATATCTGCTATTGTCTCACTTATCTTTTAAATCTAATAAGTAGATGTATTTGTTTTTACACCAAAAGCTTATAAAAACTTTATACTCTCTATTAAAAAGCTTTAAAAGATGAGTCAATAGTGTGATTGTGTTCACAGATAGTAATTGCAACCATCCGTCCTCCTCCCACTTCTCAAACCTCACACAATAACCTCTACGACCGAGTGTGTGAAGTTAGATTAGCTCCAATTCCCTCACAAGATGTTACACAATATCAGCAGAAACAAAGTCTTAAGAGTGGGGATTTACCACCTCCTTCCAGTCGACAGCCCCCTCGGGAGCTTTTCCTGAATGAGTCCCAGACTGCGTAGCTGCGTAGCTCAGCTATCTCGCTGACCTGCCGTGCCACCGGCTACTTCAACCTGGAGTCCACACACACTCTCGCTATACAACCACATCCTGGCAATAAATCACTGGGTCGTCTGAACTTCCCTGGAATGCTTGTTGAGCTGCCCAGTGATTGTTTGTGAGTCCAAGCAAGGTCCAAACCTTATCAGCGTCCAACACATCTCTCTGTAATCAGAGATGCAGCCGAGATAAATGTGACATCTTTAGCTCCACTTTACTTTTCTGCAGGTCCAGCAGCAGAAGACTCACAAAGAGGACTGCAGGTCTGCTAATGTGACCGTTATTAACCTGTGCACTGTAACAGTACACACTAAAAAAGGCTGTTTTAACCAAGACCTGGACCATTGACAGAGGAGGGAAGTCACAAAGTATTGATAACACAAAATATTAGAATAACTGCATTTAACCAGCAACATGCATGTTTTACTCAACATCAGAATTTTGTCATTTTAACTCAAGATTTTGTTGTTTTTATCCAACATTTTAATGTTTTTATTTTTCATTTTGTTGTTTTTGCACAATATTTTATTATGTTTAGCCAACATTTTATTGTTTTCAAACAACTTTTTATTGTTTTCACTCAACAATTTATTGTTTTAACCAATATTTTCTTGTTTTTACCCAATATTTTGTTGTTTTTATCCAACATTTTAATGTTTATCTTACATTTTGTTGTTTTTACACAGTATTTTATTATATTCACCCAACATTTTATTGTTTTCAAACAACTTTTTATTGTTTTTACTCAACAATTTATTGTTTTCAAACAACTTTTTGTTTTTACTCAACAATTTATTGTTTTAAACCAACAATTTATTGTTTTTACGCAACAATTTATTGTTTTCAACCAACATTTTATTGTTTTTATCCAATATTTTGTTGTTTTTATCCAACATTTTAGTGTTTATATCTTACATTTTGTTGTTTTTGCACAATATTTTATTATATTCACACAACATTTTGCTGTTTTTACCCAACAATTTGTTTTCAACCAACTTTTTTATTGCTTTTACCCATCTTGTTGTTTTTACTCAACAATTTGTTATTTTCACACCCATAAAACTCATATACTGCATATAGTTTGTCCAATATTTACACAGTTCTGGATTAAAAGAACCAGACATTTATTAGATGCACTTTTTCTCTCTTTTTTTGCATTTAAATCAACATGAGAAAACATTATTTTTTTATATCCCAAAGTGCCATCACCAGTCCAACATCACCAACTTCTCATTTCTGAAGTTATTCTTCTTACCAAGGATTTGGGATGCAAATGGTGAAAAAATATTTTTGCAGCCAGTTCAACCGAGAAGCACTTGCTCACTGCAATTAAGTCAAAAGTTTTGATTCGCCAATCCTTGCGTGCCAACAAGACCTCTCACCCGTGTCCACACCTGACTTCACACAAAACAGCTACAGCATCTCAGAGACTGTGAGACACCGAGACCAAGTTTCAGTCCCACTTTGTGATGTAGTCTGAGTCATTCGGTGTATTTTGACATGCAAATATGGCCTCGAGCAAGCTTTTCACTTGACCCCTTCAGAGACTTGGGTGGGCTCCCGAAATACCTCCCTTAATTTGACATGACCTGATTTGGAGGATTTCAGTGTTATTACTCCTCTCGGACGTGTGGACTCACATGTGAGGCGTGAGGTTGAGGGAGGTCTTCCCGGAGCTGTTATGAGAGCTGATGTGGGACAACAGTGGTCCGTGCCTGGAGCAAAGGCGATGCAGAGGGAGGGGTGGGAAGAGAGAGCGCTGTGCAGAGCAGTGCATGAGTGACAGGGAGGAGGGAGAAGGGGGGAGAGGGAAGGAGCGATGCGGGGAATGTGAATCCAACCTGCCTCGCTGTCTTTCACTGGTCCTCCCGAGACATCTTACTATTGTTGTGTTGGAAGTCCCTGAGTTTTGACAGCTGTGCTTGGACTGCTGTGACAGCGGTCTGGAGGGAAGGGCGTGTGCGTCTGGCTGCGTGTCTGATAGTTATAGTGGATGTTGACACTTTGCTGTGCAGCATCTTGGTATGCAAATATTGTTGTGTAGGTGTGTGTGTGTGTGTGTGTGTGTGTGTGTGTGTGTGTGTGTATCTCTAGTGGCTAATTGTTGACAGAAAATAATTAGTTTGATTTATGCAGCTCTGGTTGCTTTATAAACAGGGATTTGACATGAGGAACAAATGAGCGTCAAGCCCTGTTTGTAGTTCTGAGAGCTTGAAAAGCAGAAGAGGGATTTCTGACACAACTTCACCTAATCCCAAAGTGTACGATAAAGGGAAATAGTCTGATGAGGTCAAACTCCAGCAACACACATGGTGTAAACAACAGATCTGTCGTGAGACCTTGATGAAGGCTGCAAGTTGTTCTACTATAAGTGTCCCTGGAATTTTGACCTATTTAGACTGCATTAGGCACAGAGGTACTTCAAGCTAAATGCTTACATCATTTAGCAGGTACTTTGTGACCCATTTAGTTTAGAGTACTGGCAGACTTTGCACTAAACACAAAGTACAGCTGAGGCTGATGGGAATGTCGTTGAGAGGCAATTTGTATTTTGTCCCAAAACAAAGTCATAAAATGTACATTTTACTGTAATAATCACACAGGAGATGAAGAGAAACAACTGCACAAACCTCCACCAAGGAAGGATCCATGTCTGATTGCCACCAAACTGTCAGACTGCACAGTGACCTCGGGTTCAAGGGTCAGACCCGCCTCCTTACTCCTCCCCTCATATCCAAATATGGTCACTTCTGGGTCCAAACAACCAACATGGTGAAGTTCACATACCAAACTCCTGGCTTAAAAACATCCACAAACCAACAGGTGACATCATATTAGCATCGTGCATTCATCACACAGTGTATGGGTAAAACTTAACAAAACAAGCAAACAAACGTAGGCAAAAACATGTTCCTCCCAGTAGCTCTTCCAGGTCCCTCAATCCAAACCACCTCCTGTGAGCTTCAGGGTGGTGCTACAGAGAAGTCACCAAAGATTTACTTGCAATCCATCCAATGGTTGTCGAGTTAGTTCAGTCTAACAAATAACAACATATTGCAACATGGTCATCTCTGAACAGCCATACTGCTGATGCTGCTGAAGATCAAGCTGTATGAGGTTCAGCAGCAGCTCACTGTTCATGGTCAACACATCTGACAGAACTCACGTCTATATTCATGTTCCAGGGCACATGTACACCTGTTATCAACTGATTTAGCAAACTTTCCAACAAGGTGCCTTAAAACAACTGTGTAAGGATCCCATTTACTTAACAGCATTGCAGCTGGTCTACATTTTGTTCTGAGCGGCACAGCGGAGGGGAGGCGAGCTTTGGGAATAAAGCAGGAATGTGTAGTGGGTGCTAGGCAGCTGGTGGTTGAGCCCCGC
>OOFC01048534.1:0-21797 GCA_900323345.1 Pseudochromis fuscus
GACAAGTTTCTAACATGGTCTACAATATATCAAAGATTGATCCGGATAAAGGAATAATTTCTGATAATATGATCCAGAATATGAAAAAATAGAGGATCTTTGGCTTTTTCATCATAGAAAGAGAACAAATGAAGCTATAAACATGCAACAAAAACCAACATATAGCCAAGTCATTGAATAATTTGGAAGGTGTCAGTGGATTTGCTGTATCTTCAACAGCCGAGGGGATAGATCCAGAAGAAAACCGCCATTATATAAAATGTGATTTTTGTGAATAACTCCTAAACTAGTAGTGATATATCTTTATGGATGCAGTTGCTAATGGTATGTTATCATGGTCAAGGAATTTAAAAGTGTTGTTGAAATACATGTGGAAATATCTTTGGTGGAAGTCACAATATAAAAGGAAATGTTGTGCTTGGCGGAGGTCTGCGCTCTCTGAGTGCTTTTCAAGTTATTATTATTGAGACGGTTAATTTAAAAGTTTGTTTGACTTCAAAATTATAATACCTTAATCTGAAAGACTTTTGGAGCAACAGAAATAAAAATCTAAAATAAAGGTTTTTCTGTTGAGAATTTAAATCACAACTGGCCAATTAGTGAGAGCTATGTCCAATTTTTCCCCTAATTGACATACTGTGACACTGCAACCTTATTCATTTCAGTCATTTCTGGGAAAATTCCTCCATCCTGACAGCTGCCTCAGGGCCTTTATGCAGGTGTCTCTCCAAGATTGTAACACCTGACAGTTTAACATCATCCACTGTATAATATCCCATCATCCATCTTCATCACTACCTCATCTCCCTGACCTGACCACCTCCAATCTAACCACTATGTCTGACTGTTTCCAGTGCAGCAATCAGACAAACAGACAGGCGTCGGATATTCAAGTTGAGGTTAGTCATCATAAACATTTGCTCGAAGCCCTCTGTTTAACGTATGCTAAAAATAAATCCGCACAAAACAGAGGCTGGCAAATCCTCATCACGCCACACTCTCGCAGGCACTCGAAGATTAGAGGATGTCCAAGTAAAAAGGGGCTCAAGTCCAAATTTTTCCAAAGGGAGGCGTTCAAAGTGCTCAGGGACTTGAAGGAACTAGGGCAGCTGCTGACATCAACACTGTGACGGAGTAAACCCATCTGCTGGAAAAACATGAATGAAAAAGACTGAGTGGATAGAATAGTGTGTTTTCCACTCTGTCTGCACACTTCAACAGCACTCTCGAGTAAGGTGCGTGCTTCAGCTAAGTGTGGATTTACTCGGCTTTGTGCATGAGGGGAGAAATACAGTTTGTGACACAAGAGAAATGTGAGAATCAATGGGTAATTTTCCAAAGCTCCTCTGCTGCAGATCTTACTGACAGACAGGAGCAGACGCCGTGCATCACCGTCGAGTGTTGACTTAAGAGTAACAATGCAGCAGAAATGAAGTTATTGAAGTGCTACCAAAGAAATATCCTTTCATGTGGAGGATGTCATGGAGCATCCTCTGAAACGATGCTGAGACAAGTGGATAATGCAGATGTTTATGTTTATAGAAAATCAAGCTGTTCATGTTTATAGTTACAAAGGAAGAGTGAGGCTGATTTTATGTGTGCTTACATTTTTGTTGTATGTGTTGATCTAATGGAGATCTCTGTGTGCAAGGACCTGACCCACATGTGTTCGTACACGTCTATCTATAGGCCCGTGTCCTCTTTTTTCTTCTGCCGATATGAAGTTACCCAAAGGATCCCCTAAGTGTAACACACGGGATGCATCGCTTCATGAAAGGATACGACAAAGGCATTCTCCTCGTATCTCCCACAAGCTGATTTGCATGTAATTAAATACATTTGGAGGTGACTGAATACAAACTATTTGCCTCTAAGGTACTCTGGAGAAATGCAATCAAAAGTGAACTAATTTGTCTAGATGTAAAATGTTATGATTAAGCATGTATTCCCCTGCCTTCAGGACAGCTTTCCGATTTCCTTTTAATAAGATATTACAATAAAAGGTTCTAATAACTGCACAAAGAACAGGAATAATTCCACCGGGCAGGACGTGTGTGAAATTATATAATCAGTTGTTGCAGGACTAATGATTAATTAATTACTGAAAACATATCAGTTTATATATGGAAATGAGATGCATCCCCTCCAGCATTTCAGCATGTTTTTGTAAATACATTTTTCCACCTGAACAACATCATCAAAATACAGCTGCGTGCTGCATCGTGACTTTAAAATCAGTCCTCATAAAGTGTTGGAGGCTGGAAACAACACACAAGACCGTGTCTGAATAGCTTTGCATCATCATGTGTTGTGGATGTTTTCTCATATGTCACTAAAACTCTTTTTTTCTGACCTGGTGAAGGTGGATGGAGTGAAATTTGATGATCATTGTGTTGCTCTGGAAGATGTTCCTGCAGGAAAACACTGTAGCAGTAATCTCAGAGAGCTCGACTCCACCGAGGCATAATCCACATCTGATTTCCACCAAACTGTCTCAGATGTAGATCAAATCATCCAGCTCGTGTGTTGATTTTTAACAAAATCAACTTTGATGTGACAAATTTTTAAAGATTTTGCTCATAATAGGAGATTTTCCTGGATTATTTTCAGACAATCCCATCATCTGATACACGTGGATATATACATATATACAGATGATTAAATACATGCACATGCAAAAAGAGGAGGATGAAAGACTGTCGGCCCGTCCTTCTTTCTGTCTCTCTTTCATGCCCTGATGAAATAAAGCACTTATGTACAACAGGTGTGCCATCTACACACAAGGCTATTTATCCCTTTTAATCACCTTTCAGCTAAACTCAAATAAACTGGGTAGCACTCCTTTTTGAACTGATGAGAGGGCTCTCTCTATGTCCGCTGCTGATCAAATATGAAAGATAAAAAATAAAGCATTGAGGAATCAAAGAAATGAGAAGTGGGAATGGTTTTGAAAGAAATGAGGTACGTGGAAAAATAGTCACATAAACAAATAAATGCACATTACAGGCAGAAATATATTTAACCTTCACACCAATGAAAATGCTCCAGATGGCAGGAATCTATTTGGTCCAGAGATATGTCAGACTGGCACTCTCTCCTCACAAAAAAATATCTGCAAATAGTAATTAGAGGACCTCATAAGAAAAGGAAATGCATTTTTTAATTATTATTTTTTTTACTAGATTTCCCAAGGTAGTGATTGAACTGACCAAACTGGGCCACGGTAATCTCAGTCACAGCTCCGTAGCAACCACGCTCTTAATCAGGGCAGTTGAAGCCCAGTGAGCACTTAAAGATCAGATACAGTTGCATCCTTAAGCACTCTGCTCCACCATTGTGCTACATTAAGAGTAGGGCAGTCGATTCAACTACACTTTATTTGATTTATTTAGGTGTTTTAAAAAGGCCAGGTCCACAGAGGTGAGCTGAGAGGAAGAACTGAAAGTGGCTCTATAGAAATACATCAAATGACAACATAAATGAAAAGAGTTACAGTGACAAATCCATGGAGGATCATCACATGTATCAGTTTGTTTTGATATTTCACCCCGTACGTTCACTGATTTGCACCAATCAGGAGGATGGAAAAGTTTGCTGGTGAACACTGGAGTGCATTTAACAGTGAAGCTAACAGCCCAGTGGAGATCAAAGCAGATCCCACAGGTGAGCAAATAAATGCTAATATTCCTCAGTATCTGTGAATATGCAACTGTCACATTTACATACATTTATTTTGAGCCATAACAAGGTCCCCCTCCATCCTCAAATTACACCAGTTTTAATCCAATGGGTCACCACTGTCACCACACCACAAGCCAACTATCACAAAACACCTGACACATTTCAAATAGACACACAGAAAGTACATAGACATCTTGGTTCCTGCTAGCTTGAGTATAACTACTCTACTCATTTACCAACTCAGCAGAACCAGGCACTGCATAAATTGCACTGAGCTGAAACTAAAGCAGCGCAGCTATGTAACATGCAGCATTAAACTTGCCCAAAGAAATGTAAGAGCTTCTGTAAGTGGAGTATGATCATTAAAAAAAAAAAGTGTGAGCTGCAGCAAAGAGCTTTACTGACTAGGCTTGTACACTTGGGAGTGTGAGGTGTTCACAGGGCATCTGTTATGGGGGTATATATGCATTCCCATATGTTCATGTGTTTACTAATTCATCTCTGGCCTCAAATGAAATTGCAAATGCACCTCGATATATACGTGTCCATGTGTCATACCTGTTCAAAATGCGGAACGGGGGGCTCCCTCCTGTGAAGCTGGAGCTGCTTGTCAATGTTGTCCTTCAGGCACTGACACACGCGCCGCTTCTGGTCGGCTGAATAGGCTTCCAGGCTGAGCAGGCAGTCACACTTCTAGAGACAGATAGAGACAGAGAGACAGAGGAGAGAGAGAGAGGGAGAGGAGCAAAAAGGGGTGGAGGAAAAGACAGCGGGCAATTAGGCATCTACTGTCAGAGAAATAAGGGAGAAGCTGTGTCTCCTGATGCTTGGACGGTGAAAAGGAAAGGATGGTAGCACACATTAAAGGATTACAATATAAAGTTTGAATGCAAAAAAAATGTCTCTCCCTTGTCTTACTGATAATCCTCATAAGACTTTTTCTTTCTTTTTTTACACCACAGAGTGAGAAGTGGCACAGCATCCCTCGGGTAGCAAAACGCTGGCTTTAGTGAAATTAAATAACAGCCAGAATCCACTTTGGGCAGAATTTGATACGCTGACAAACTCGTTACGTAAGCCGGTATCAGGATGGCACTCCTAACAGAGAACAAATCAATGCATCTCTGGGAAATACACGAGAATAAATATTTTATAACCAGTGTTAAATTGGTTAAGAATTTTCAAATTGTGTTTCACTGGAAGGGTGATATAATGTCCCTATAAATGTCCCTCAGCCATCGTCAGGACATCTGAATCTGTGTCTGATCTCACTGATGTTCCGATTACATTTTTAACGGATTAATGGGTCTATTTGTTTTTGGCCATGATCCCAGCGATGTACTTTTGATAAAAGACAGATCTTGTGTAAAAAAAAAAAAAAAAACTTACAGGAAAAGAGGGGAGAACAGTTTTTACCAGTTTATGTCGTTTTCAGTGTGAAGAAAGCTCTGACCTGTACAATATTTAAATTTAATGTGTATGTATGCTGCTGCACAAACAAAAAACAGACACACACAAAGCTTGGTTGAGGCTTTAGTGGACAGATTTCTGATTTTAAAATGTCTGTATCTACCTGTGGAAACACATGTATGGCCCCAGGTACCAACTTACAAACCACAGGGGAATCATTTGTTCTCTCTATCCCACATTCACATGAGATCACTCAGATATAAAACAATATTAATATTGTTCACCCTTTTGATGAGCAAGTGCCTATTGTGCTCAGGCATGATTTTTTTTTTCCTCCGCTCTCCTCCTTGATAATTTCCATCTACCTCGGCTGCTCTGTTTCCGGCTGTGTCGGGGAAAAACATTTGTGTCCTGACATTTTTGGGCACGAGTCAGGCTATAAATAGGATTTTTCCATTTTGTACAAGTCTTCAGAGATTGACGGAGGTCCTCGGGGCTTTTCTTGAAGCTCCCTGCCCTGGTCAGTGGTGAATCATGATGCTAGTTTAATTGCCTGTTTCCTGGCTGCATGGGCTTTTACATGCCCCACTGTGTTGCTATCACTTGGACTGTCTCTTTCGATGTCACTCAACGTCCTGCTGAAGATGGGAATGCTGCTGCCGATGTAGGGCTCAGCGACACAAAGTGTTTGGTGCTTCGAGCGGTGTCATCGTTAGCGATGCTAAAGCAAGGAAAAAGGCACTTAAAGCCTGCATTAATCACCGTATGCATGAATGTACTGCACACAAGGCACAGCTGTGTGTTAATGTAACGTATATTTATAGAAAAAAAAAGCAGATGAAGGGAAAATGCAAGGTGAAGCGAGAGAGAAAAATTAAAGACATTACTTTTCTAAAACGGAGAAACAACAAGAAAGAGAAAGATAGGAAAAGCACTTATGATATTGAGTCTGACTGTTTTCAACTGTACCACAAGATGATGAAATAGGGTCCTTTTCAGAGCAGACAGAAATCAATGTTGATGCTCTTTGATATCCATCATTTGGACTGAATCTGAGTCTATAAGGGTGCAACAAAGGCAATATTACGTGAAACCCATCTACACTGACACACACATAATAACACACAAGCACCGACTTCAATGTAAACAACAAAGCCTCTGGGTAAACCAATACAGCATCACCCTCCGTGTAAAACTCATATTTTTCTATTTTTGAGTTTTCATGTAAAGGCTTGAATGATACTGTACATGTCAGGAAAGGTCAGGCGACATGTAATAGTGATCAGTCTGGGAATAACTGTAAGGATGCTGCTTACTTGTGACCAGCGAATCAGAGGCAGGCTTTTCTTTGTAATTAATGGCAACAAAAAAAATAGAGGAAATGCTTGTCATGGTTTATACTTATATCCTAGCCTCATTAACAATAAAGACAAATGAATAAATAATGAAAAGAGTTGTTAATCCTTACTTAGCTGATGACATTAGCTAGCTGCCTAATTCACAGTACTTGATTTAATGGTACTCCAAAATGTCACAGGGTCTCACCCCAACGCAGCGATCCTTCAATCATGTTTATGGCAGCGACATCTTTTCATGCCAGAAAATCAATGCACATATAACCCAACATCTCCCACTAAAAGAATTATTTGGTAAGAAAAAAATAAATAAAAACAATGCAGCAGCTCAGACTTTCCAGAAAACATTGCCACATATGGTTCGATCTTTCCTGGCAATTCCCCACTGTCCCACGTTGAAGAAAACACATCTGCAGAGAGCAGCTCAGGGTCCCGGAGGCAAGCATGCACCTGCATCCTTACACACACATACACACACACACGGGGCTTTACAATCTGTACACAGCAACAGTTTGAACGATAATACGGTCTTACTGTAGCAACATATTTAAAAGACATAATAATTAAAAAAAACACAATTGGGCGACCAGCTGGGGTCGTAAGGCACGATGAAGTCTCTGAGCTGCAGGAGGGCTTACATACATAATCTGTCACAGTAAGGAAGTGCAAATGTTTATGCAGTCTTAGTTGTGTAAATGTGAGGCATACGGTGCATATTATACTGTAAACCACTCACTGACATCATGTTTTGTATTGAAGTAATTGTGAGGAATACAGCCTACAGAGGAGCCTTATGCATCACATCTGAAAAAAGCATCAGGCTCCACTAGGGCAATACTAATAATGATTTATTTGTCTCCAGCTATCAATTTCTCTGATCAATTGTTTATTTTTGCTATGCCATTATTAGAGACTTATGTGGTGTACTGTTTAGCTGTGCATTATTGCATCTGTCTGTTCCTGACAGTGACTTCCACATCATTGCATTAGATCAGTTAAATAAATCAGTCATGCCAGTAAACTGTTGACAGCTGGTCCCAGATCACATGTTTTAGGGAGGAATCGTCTGGAGCCAGCTGGAGCTCTCCATAATGTTGCTACTGCGATTTATTTCACAGACCAGTTGTCTCTGAGGTCGGACCACATTTAGGTGCTGCTTTAAATCATACTCGAGATCCATATTTCTTCTAGGGTTGCCAAAAATGCCAATTAAACTGAAGTAAAATAACCTTGTACTCATGTTGGGACCAAATGAAACTCAACATCTGGACTGTTGTGAGTGAAATTCACTGGAAGCTTGGTAGGAGCAGGTCTGTGGGGATGTTCATGTTGGCATTAATCAGCAGCTCCAGTAGCACCAGAAATTTTCTGAGACAAATTGTAATAGGTTAGTTTCAGCTGATGAGTCAGGTCATAATAAACCCCTTAAAAATAGAATAATGGATTTATCGTGTTCATTAAATGATTACCTAAAGAACCACATTAGCTAAAATAGCTAATGGTTCCTTTACACTAGCTCCTACATTAGTTCACCCCTGTTTATAACCCCACCACCCCGCTGAGAGATAAGCGTAAGAGCTAATGAAACAAAATTCAATGAATGACCACTGGTCTGCCATGGAGTGGCTAAAAATACAGGCAGCATTTCCCCTTAATCAGATTGATTAAAGTGCTCCCTGGTTGAAGCCCTCCCCCTGAGCCATCTGGCAGATGAGTTTTCAGTGTGTCTTCACTGGACTCCTGTCAGCACGACTCACCTAAACAGCCTCGCACAGGTTAGCATGGTTTCAATGACAGCTAGTGTCAGTAGATGATGTTTTTTTTTTCTTCACACTGCCCGGCAATGATGACACAACCCTAATGTCCTGCTCCCATGTGACAGAAATCACATATAAAAGGCACAATTTGACATTTTGGGGAATAAGCTGATTTAGCAGAGTTAGTTGTGAAGATCACCGTCACTCGTGTCTTTCTGTAACATCCAATGCTACATCCAGAAGTCAATTAAAGGAAGCTGTCCCCGTGCTTCCAGTCTTTCTGCTTACCTCAGCTAACCAGCTGCTGGATGGAGCTTTATTTTTAGAGTGTAGATATGAGAGGGGGCTCACTCTCCTCATCCGCTGCTCAGCAAAAAAGTGAATAAGCATAATTTCCAAAACCTCAAAATATTGCTTTAATATAGGAAATGTAATGCATGTTTGGGCCACATTCAAACCTGACAGGAAAAAAAAAAACATCTGGCAGTGCACTCAAAAATGAATTATGGGGTCAGAGAGTAAAGCCTGAAAACATAGTTTTAGTATAAAAATCAATTCAGTTTGTTATGTGTACATGTCTTCATCAGTTCGTCACCGCAAGAAGTTGGTAAAAATAAAAACTTTACTTAAAACTTTCAGCAAGATAAAGTCTTCCTCTATGTTGTGTTTTATCACTATTTATTTTTTTGTCAGAGTAGTTGGAAGTGGACAAGTTTATTTTTCCAACAGATGGTGGAATATAATTGCTCATTGTAAAAAAAAAACTTGTGCTTTGGGTTGTTTATTCAGACTGAAGTGAAATAAGTTACTCTAAGCTTAAAAATCACATAAATTCAACAACTGGAACAAATGGAAGTAAAATAACAAAGGTAGAAAAGCTTATTTTTTTCATTAATTAAGTAACCTGCCCTCATAATAATAGCAAAAAACCTTAAAATTAAATTGGTTAGTAATTTGGTTGAACTTAATTATGGTTTAAAAGCTTAATCTCATTGGTTGTAGTAAGCTAATTGGGTGAATCTTACTATAAAATTCTATAAAAGGCAACCCAGTTGGATAAGTGAATAAATGAATGAATAACTATGAAAGTTAAATTAGAAAAACTTAAAAAGGGGCTTTTTTTTTAAGTTCAGACAGATAATTGATTTTTGTTTATGACGTCTGCTTTTAGATTATCATTGTAAAGTTGCAATGTTAACTAAATAACTCCACACCAATATCCCAACTAGCTCAATCCCAGTTTGCTGATAGAAATATATTTATGGACATCTGCTGAACAGCTTTCTGCACAGTAGTGTCCAGAATGAATCATACAGAAGAGCCAACAAGTAATACACAGAAGAAAGGAGAATCTTTGAAATCTAATGTGCCCACCACAGAAGATCAGCAGACTGAAATGAGTGCACAAATCCTCAGTATGGCAATGGTAATCTCTACAAGGCAATAAAAGGTGCCTAAATGAAGACATAATGCCACCAATCGCACTTGCTATTACAGGATAATGATAATGCTAGCAAGAACACTGCAGTGTATGTTCTGTTTTGGTGACATAATAAATCATTAAAATAGCTTTTTAAATACCAAGAAACAACACAGGAGCAGGAATGATGGTGAAATATAAAATGCTAAGAGCTTGTTATATCAAGTATCATATCCAGCCACGTTCTTCAGAAATCAAAGGGTTTTTGTCCCCCCGTCGTCGCACCAAGCAGCCTCAGACCCTATTAGTCAGATCTTATACACTGGTGCTGAACATGCTATCGTGACTTACTCTGTCACACATGAGTTAGCTACAGATAAAACTACCAGCACGCCATTGTCCTAACAGCTCATAGTCCTACTGCTAATGAAGCCCAGCATAGTACGGCCAGTACTTTTATGTCTCACTCAAAATCTTTATCTTCTCTGCAGCGAGATACAGTTTCACTTCTACGCCACTGAGGCTTTGTAACTCTAGCATTCAATGAGTTCACGGCTGTCAAATGTGTGGCGTGTAAACAAGACCTAATGATGCTTAAGACTCTTTATGCAGAATATCCTGACTACAACTTATACTCTCTTTTCCTATTTTCTGTATCATCTCCACTTCATGTTACACTGTCATCTTTTCATCCTCACTTCTACAGATTTGCCATTTTGACCCAGACTGCAATATCTCAGTATTTACTACATGGATGGGCAGATACATTTCCACAGAGGTTCACTGTTCACTGAGTTGGACTGTGGCTCAGACATTCACCTCCCATCAGGATGAATTTTTAGACCTTTGGTGATTGTCTGACTTCTCATTTTGCAGCATTTTTCATCATCTTATTAGCAAATGTTGGCATGTTACACACAATACTGAAATGGTGAATAATGTAAACTTGTTGACCTAATGTTTACTTTGCCATTGTGAGAGATCAGCTTTCAGATCATAGTACAGAGCCACAAATATTCTTGACTGGCTCTTGCTCTAGTGTTTGCTAGTGTGAAACAAGAGACTGTATCTGACTACATCCTGAGGTAAAGAGAGGTCATCTAAAGGTAGTCAAGTCATGCATGACTGTCTCATGACTGTGTAAAAGAATTGCTGAAAAATTCACCCATGAACCTACAAAATCTAAATCCAGTGGCTGGGTAGGAGTGTTTCTACACCTAAGGTGAACACTATAAAATCACCTGTACAATAAAGTGCAAAACCTCTTAAAAACTTTGGTTCAGAAGTGACTGAAGTTCATTCACACTGGAGTACTTGAACCTCCATGCTGCAAGATAAAGCTTCTTGCTTAATATGTCAAGTTAGCATGCCCAAACAAATGCATGTTTCAGATTCCTGCAGTTTCTTTCCCACACTGTTTCATCTATTTCTAGCAGGCTTGTGTGGTTTTAAGCTCTTGTATGGGTTGCCTATACAAAGCTGCCATAAACTGGAATCACTGGCCCGAGGCCTTTGCTATAGTCACCAGGGAGGATGATAAGCACATGATGGGGCCTACAGGACCTTCTCTGAAGTCAAGTATTGTTCCTAAAGTGTTTCTGCCTCTTTTATTTTATAACAACAGTCATGTTCCATATTTTTCTATTAAACATTATCGTTCCCTGATCAGACAGTAAATTGATAATATGGCGTCTTTTGCCTTTTCACATGACTGTATCAGCTGTGCTTTTATTGCATAAGCATGAAAGCACTACTCTGCTCCCTTGGTTAATATTAAAACATTTAGGTGAATTTTGATATTTTCTTGTAATGGTCATGTATTTGATAGTTGCAGTGAAAACTATTTATGACTAAATACTGTTAGTGAGTGCATACTATGACAATGAAAAATAAATTATGAATTTCCTAAATTAGTTCTGCACTCTTTCCCATAAAAGACAATGAATAATTCAGATGCTGATTACCATGTGCTCTGCACCCGATTGAATACGGAGATAAACCACAGTTTAGTGCAGCTCAGGAGAACACTTTGTCCTTGTCATAGAGCGCAATGCAATCATTTTTCTAAGGTGGAGGTCTTTAAGTGCTTATATTTAGATGTATAGCACAGTCCTGCCAATCTGTGCTGGCATATTAAATCAGAGAAAAAGCAAAGGACACTTTAAGTTGTGGCGCAGCTTGAGGGAAGAGGGTACATCTCAGTTCAATTAGACCCCTGAGAGACTGGCCCTGCCCTGGCCCTGTTATGGATAGCCACCATAAAGTAGGTATTTTGCTGACAAAAGCCCCAGGGTGCTTATCATTCACATCCTGCCTTCAAACCAGGAGCAACAGCCTGTATGTCACTGCAGTCAATAATGCACCTGAGAGCAAAGAGAACTTTAAATGCACAAAAAGGTAAAGTCTTCTATATATTTATACAAACATTTCAAACAAGCACCTTGGACATGTCTTATTAGTCCTGCACCAAGAAGTAATCCAATCAAAACTGCACTTCAATTTACTGTGTCCACAAACGTCACATGGACGTCACCCTAAGCATAATAAACCAAGAACACTGTGACCTTTTACTGTACAGACGTCTTGCAAAAATACTATTTGTATGCACAACGCTGTCCTGTGTTAGCCTGATGACAGAGCCTCCTTGCTGTTTCACAGCCTACATGCAAGCAATCACACTGTGACTTCACCTAGTTTGGCAGAGCATTCGCTTATCTCATCTCTTTTTAATCATCACCGCTCTACGGTGCTACATGTGTACAAAAGATAGTATTTCTGACCCAACAACTGCATATATAAATATTATATACAAATACTCCATATGAAGTGCATGGTTTGAGTGTGGAACTGTTAACCAACAAAGAAGTACAAATCCTCTATGTAACACAGATGTATAAAGACTGTGTTAAGATGAGGTAAGTGCTTCCAGGCTCCGTGACTGCTGCGCTTTTGTAAGTGGAGATTATTCATGATTTTATTGTCATTAGCGAGGTCTGCGTTGCATTGCAATTAGATACTAATGGCAATTTCTGGGAAATAGTGGTAAATTAGTGACCATACTCTTAATGGAATTCTCAGCTTTCACTTGAGGAACCATCACACACATTAGCACCCATTACCAGAACCACATTTAGAAAGCAAAGGTTTGGTACAATAAAACACCACAGAGTATGATGTACCATACAATGGAACCATAAAAAATTTAAGCTATCAAAGTTGTGCGGCTGTTCCCCTTAAGCCGACAAATACAACTCGCACTAACCACATAAATCACTAAGTGTATAAAGCCTGAGCTATTTAAAGCACATTTTCCTCACACTCACTTGAGGCTGTGAAAAGTTGTATTTCAATGAGACAGAGTAGCTTCGAGCAACTATAAAATCTTCTATATAATAAATAACTTCTTTTTTTTTTTTACATACTGCTCTCATAAAAACGCCACTTTAATTTCTGCTCTGTTTTTTATGCAATTGAGGCGAGAACAGTAGAAACCTCCATCTCTGAATGTATCTCTCAGACTTACATCTCCACTGTCCGATAGCAGGTGCTGCTGAAGAGAGCTCGCCTCCCTGACAAACCTTTTCTTAGGCCCGACTCGGTCAGCAAGGTTGCCCATGATCAGTGTGCGATGACCCGGATGGACTCTGCCTGTCTATACGCTGTCTCTCCTGTCTCTGTATGTTTTTGTTTTACCTACACAACGCTGTCTTGCCTCCTCTCTTCCTGCGTCACTGACACACTTACACACACTCAACAGACACTTGACTTACCAGAGACACAATTGCACCCCCCCCATGCCTCCCTCCCCATCCCTTCACACACACACACACACACACACACATTTCTTTCACATTTAAATCTGGGTTAGATCAGTCCCATTTTGAGCAAGTGCTAAATTAGGATGACCTCCAGTTACGGAGGAGAAGGGCAGGAGTAGACATAAGGAAGGACTGTGACACTGTCAGAGAGAGAGAGTTTAGGAGGAGGAGGAGGAGGAGGAGGAAGAGGAGGAGGAGGAGGAGAAGCCAGAGCCCATTTTTCTTCTGCAGGATGGAAGTAATAACAAACCATTTCAAAGCCGATCGTTTCCTTCAAAATGAAAAGTACATACAGCAGGTGGCAGAAAATCCTGAATAAAGTCTTTGCATTGATGGTGATCCAGTGCTTCCTTATGTTAATGAATTCGAGTGTGAAGGTCTGTTGCTTGATGAGTGAGTCAGCTGTGAGTTGTTTGTGTCTGCATTAGTGCATATGTTAATGTATTCATGGACATGCAATATTTATGCAGTATTTTCTAGTAAGTAACCCAGTGTTAAGTCATTTATACCAACACTGTAGAAACACAATGTTTAGTTTAGGTTGGATTTTATTTTTATTTCTGGAGAGTTTATGCTGGAAATGTTTGGATAAAGGGAAGAGAGGAGTTGGAGCAACATGTAAATTGATTTCAGCACAGCAGTGTGTGTGCAGCAGTCAGTTCTCCTCATCACACAGGTTTATCATTATGCATGTTTGTAATTTTTGTTACAGTTGAGACAAGGTAGGAACAGTGTATCTATTAACAGGAAGTGAACAATGTTTGACTAAATGCATGCACTGAGCAATGAGAAGGTGTCCTAACTGTGTGTGTGTGTGTGTGTGTGTGTGTGTGTGTGTGTGTGTGTGTGCATGAGTGGCCTTTTGCTCAGACAGGCCAGAAAGAGCAATTCAATTAGAGACCATCACTTTACACACATCTCTCAGTTTAGTAAACTCAAACAAACACACATACACAGCAGCAGCAGCAGCAGCAGCAGCAGTGTGCTTCAGGGTCACGTAAGCATGTCTGCGTCTGCTTTGATCAGCAGACCTCCACAGTGGAGCTATTTAGGACTTTTTTCCAGTCTTCTGGTCCTCGTTTGATTTCTTTTTCTCTTTCATCCTTCCCTCACAGTTCCTCCACTCCAGTGCATCCAAGCAAAGAAAGCAGAAGGTCAACCACTGTGTACAGAGTGTCATCACTTCCAGATAAATAAGTAGTAAAGTGGGATTACAGGGGAAAGGAGAGATTGCCTTTATCGTTTATTAGCATACAAAAATAAAGTTTATTTTAATGATATTTAATTATGTGTCAAAATGCGCAAAAATATTACAAATCTCTCCATGTTTGAGTTAAAATACCTCAGCACAAATAAATTATTTTAGTATTGTTTATTTTTTTACATAAAAAGATTGTTGAATACGTGCATGAATTTATTATGATTTTACACTGTCAATGTCACTTTTTAATATATAGATAAATTTGTTTAAAAATGTAAAACTGTATTTCTAAAATGAGAAACAATTTACCTTAAAAAGAAACACTGGTTTTGTAATTTCACATATGTGTTTGTGAGTTGACAGATATATTCAATAAAAGTCTTTATCAGGTTCATTATTTTAACACAAGTCATGTAAATGTTCTGCATTGAACATTAAATAGCTGCAGAATTAAGATGAAAATAAATTTGTAATTAACTGTATTTTTTTATGTGTTGACTGTTTTTTTTACAGTGTTGCTTTGGTCCCAAAGCTGCCAAAAAAAATAAATAAAATAAAAACCTAGCATGAAAGAAAAGTAGCTTGTAATAAATACAGTACCTGTGAGAAATAAGAACCACAGGAAGAGTGAACTGTACGCTGTGTTTCATTGTGGCCACTGTTTACTCCCTGAGGTATGAAATGAACTGCTGACAGGTGGATCAGCTATAACAGATGACTACACATTTTGTATGTGTGTGTACGTGCTTGCATGTGTGTGTATTGGGGAATCTGACAGGATGGCTGGAGGAATATGTCTGAAAGGGAATAGATGGGAAGCTGAGCCAAGTAAATCTTGAGTGGAAAGCAGCACACACACAAACTTCTTGTGTGACATCTGTTACATATACTGCACTAGATTGGATCACTGTGAGGTCGTCTCAGCTGACTGAAGCCTGAGGTGTCAAATCGTGACTTACTGCTACAGCTTTGATTTGCTAAGTTAAAAGTAAAATTACCCTCACAGAGAAATGTGAACAAACAATTATACAACATAAACAATTCAATAAGAAGCAGTACAACATTAAAAAAGCTGCTACACTGCACCACCCAAGAGACGATGCCACCCCTCTTGCAGATCTTTATTTTAAAGGGATCGTATAAAATCCAAAATCTGCCTTAAACTTCTTCAAACTCTCTCCGACTCTCTGCTCTGCTGTCTTACGTAAGAGTTTCTATTTATATATGTTTCCTAATTGGATAGACTGATTAATATTGGAGCCTTTGCCTTCTTCTTTTTCCAGCCTGTAGGACAGATATCAAGCCCCTCTCATTCTGTCTGGAGTTTGACTGAAAAAAAAAGGCCCTTTTAAAAAATTCATAAGCTGCTAATGAGGTTACGTAGCACATTTCAAAGCAAAAAAATAGAGTGACAATGTGTGTGGGTGTGTGTGTGTGTGTCTGCGGCAGAAGGGGTTGGGGTTTATGCTCAGTGAAAAGATTAAACATATGAGCAGATATTCGCAGCCGAAACCAATTGCAGTTGAGTCACAGAGGCTCCATGGATTATTAAAAAAAGGGAAATAGTTTAACTGTCTTTTCAGCTTCAGATTTTTTTAAAACCACTTCTGCAACATTCAACCTTCAGTTTGTCTCGAAAAGCTCAAATTTGAAAAAAGAAAACAAACAAAAATATTTTGAATATTTTACTGTAGCGAGTATAGAAGTGATTTTGATCTAAAGTTGTAATTTTCATGCAAAATTTCTGAATTCTGTTTCTTCTTACAGTCTTTCTTACTCAGCTACAAAGAAACAGTAACAAAAAAGTGGATTTTTGTACTAGGAGGGTATCTACTGAAAGCTGAATTGTTATTAAAAACACAGCAACAGAAACAGTTTTTCAACAGATTTTTCAAGACAGACAAACCTTTTTTAGAAATTCACAATGTTTTGATTGTTTTAACCTCCTGAGACCCGAGCTTTTGTTTGCCGTGCATTTTTTATTTCTCCTTTTTGGGATTCTTAGGTCCTGATAAGTCTAAAAACTAAGCATTGTCTTTGAACAGAGAGTAGTAATAGTAGTAGTAATAATACATGAATTGATGTATTGTGCTTTTGCTACCACTAGAAGGAAGAATAGGGGTGTCCATGAACAAAGATAATAGGATTAGATTAGATATAGTGCCCACAAACAAGGACGACTGCTTTTTGTATAGTAAGTACACACTGTAGAAAATCTAAAATGTAACGTCCACGTATGTGAACGCAGGGTCTCAAGAGGTTAAAGAGAGAAATCAGTTTTATATTTCAACTATAAATATCAGCAGCAGTCTCCACTGAAGCTCTGCAAACCTTCCTTCATCATTTATTTTTAATAACTTAATACCAGGCAATTCTTGGGAGCTCGCAACAACTTCAACAACCCAGCAACAAGTCGATACGTTGTGTCTTTCTCAACCATTCATGCAAGAAGCGCAGCAATCAATAGACACCTCCATGGCATGCTTCCACAAATTCAGCCCGTGTTAACTTAAAGGAGATATGCGCATTGGGATGAGACCTGACGAATTGACTACCGTGCTCTGCTCTTGTTTACAGTTCTTGCTACAATCGGGGTAATTGAGTGAGTTTTGTGATAGTGTGGGTAATACAAGGCCCAGGAGGACCAGCCAGCAGTTTGCAGAACACGAAGCGTGTTTGTAAAACTTCTCTTTCTTGTTTTAGACGTGTGTGTGTGTGTGTGTGTGTGCCCTTCCCTCAGGCCGCCCTGTGGTGACCATGTTGAGAGTTCATGTAAGAAAGGCCAAGGAAGCTATGGAGATATTGTACCCGAGGAGGGCTGACATCTAAACACAGATGAAGGCCTGAGGCGGTTTCCACACCTACAGTCACACACTATTACTGCTCTCACTGACTAAATGCAGCCACAGGCAGCTGTGTGTCTGGGTCAAGATTTTTTATACGCCCCTTTTAAAAAGCAACAGTCAGGCACCACTGAGACAGTAGCAATTATGTTTCCTCTTCACACTATATTTCCTCTTTTGATGTGTTGATAAATGTCACCTCTGTTAAATGATTCTCAAGCCAGTTAGAATTACTGTAGAATTGTTCCCCAGGGACCGTTTGAGTCTCGTACGGCCACTCTCTTGTTTTGTGATGCATTCACCCATGATCTAGTTAATCACTTTTATTTTACAAAAGGTTTATATATCTTGAGGTTAATGTCATTAGTCGACATGACTCAAATCCAGTTGTTATAATTATATCTGAAATGAGGCACACAGTGTTCTTTCTGGTGACTGCATGAACATCCAGGCCTCACATTTAACCCAGGAACCAAGCCCAGGTGTTCGATATCATGTTGTGCCACCATTTAGCCCAACACAGTAATGCATATAGAAATTTTCTGGCACCAGTGCATGTCATGTGAATTTCCTTTTTATGTATAATGAGCATATGGTCTTTGTATTATTAAGTGGAGGTCAGAGGCATTGACAGTCTGATGATGCTGACAAAGGCGCTCCTTTTAGCACGCCCCAGGTGTTTATGTACACAACACAATGCTTTATTTAGTCCAGTGCCTCCTTTGGACCTGGTCGTCAGCAGCGGATTGGGGCCGTGGGTCGACTACAGTAATGCTCACAGGTCTGTTGGAGTGAGACCCTGGTGTGAGATGAGTCTCAAGTTAGCGGGGCCACAACTGTTTGGAGAAGGGCGTTGAGTGTTGGCAGAGAGCACGGAGGTGAAAGGAACTGGAGGCGAAGAAGGGCCTCGTGTCGGTGCCCTCAGACGGCACGCAGGCAGGGCCTTAACTCACTGGTGCATGGATAATGTTGGAGAGAGTATCCCGCAGCTAAGCTGCACTTAACAGCACATTGATTTCAAACCCCTGTGTTCCCTCTGGAGGGCAGTGGAACGCACCTCAACAGGCCGGACCCCCATCCTCCCCCTCTTCTTCTTTCCCTCTTCCCACCTTCTTCTTCTAATCACCACCACCATTTACCATCTCCACAACCCACCCCTCCCTCTACCTACCCATCCTTGTGTCGATTTGGGTACACCATGCTGGTCACTGGCCTCTACTCCCCCTCCTCCTCCAAATGTCCCAGAGGAGTTGAACAGGATTCAGGGGCACGAAGGTTCCCGCAAGACCTCAGCCTTGAGAGCAATGTTTGGGGCAGGCCTTGCAAATGCAGCTGAGTGGAAAAGATCTGTGGTCAAAATCAATGCATTGGCACTTTGATGGAGCGCTCCAACAGATTTGGGAATTTCACATTCTCCCTTTTCTCTCCTGGCACCCCCAGACGGCCTCACCACTGGAGAAAAACAACATCCACTAACCCTTCTGGGAATGAGGGACTCTTCATTTCTACAGCTTCTGGGACAAAACATGACACAGTCAATATTCATTTTGTGGCCTAACATGTTACCCTCTCTAATCTGTCACCTCTTGCAGCTCACAACTAAATGAAAAATATCTGTGTAACTGCTGTACAGATTCTACAAGTTCAACCATGATGTTTTTTTTAATTTTTTTAGCACAATAATACATTTTACATTAGGAGACAACTCAAATTTTTCCACTACAGTAAGTTTAGTTGAGTTCGCTCTCTTCACTTTTCTAAAGCTTTGAAAGAGAAAACTTTCTTTCTTGTCATCACCACACTTTGCAGTCTGCATCTCTTTACGTGAGTCCCAGCACAGGTGGATGCCAGTGTGGTGCTTCTTCCACTTGTCTAACTTCTGACTCATCTCCCAGCTGCATTATACCGATGCATGTTTCAGGAGCAGTACACAGCACACTTCTTTGTGCGCTAATGGGCTCTCAGCATCTTTAAGACTCAGGGTACAATTAAGAGGTGATAGTTTGATCTCCCACCTCGCAGTTCTATTTCTGAGCTGCCGCGTGATTATGCCGGAGGTTGATGGGTGGGTGAGGAACTGGCTCTATTTAAAGGAAGACACCAGTGAACACTTCTGAAAAACAGATTACTTTGACTGTTTGCATCTGACTGAGATCTATTCTAAGTGTATTGTATTTCACTGCTGTTAAGTTTATGACATGAGCACCAAATGATTATGTAACGATGCATATGATTGAGGCCATTCACTGTAATTATGGCATACCATAGATTTTTATTTTTTTAGTCTATACTAAACCCCATTGTCCTGGAAGAAAATGAATTCCTAGGGTTAGGTCATTAAAGGTAGATACAAAGATTATTCCATTATGTGTCCACACTAATATGTAACACCATTGTTTACATGTGGTTTTAGCCCAGCTAACCCTTTGTGATCCATTGAGCCTTTTTCGTGGACAAAATGTTGAGCTCTATATCCATCTATAGGTAATTTTACTTTTAGAAAAATATAACTTGAATGACAGAAGAATAAAACATCATTTTCAAATTTCTGGCAACCATCTGCTAGTTTCCATGGCAAGACACTTGTTTAATACAGCATTGCCATCTGCTGGTGAAAATGAATTATTACATATAGATTGTATGCATATTTATAATGATAATGACAAGTGGTAGTTTTGGAAAACTGTTTGATCAAAGGATTGTAAAATTATATGGAGGACTTCATTCTAAGCTTGTGCAGATTTTTGTATTACTTAATACACTCGTTTTAAAATTTTCTTGCTGTGAGACAAACAAAGCATGATCGTATCTTTTCTAAAACCAACCTAATCTATACAGATAAAAATAAACAATTATGTTTATCTTCCACTTGAATCAAACGTTTCTCTTTCATTGTTTTTATTTTAAAAAAAACCCATCTGAAACAGCTCATACAAATGTTAATGTGTTGTACTATCTATATGTGAAAATATGTAGGCCATTTTATATTTATTTAACAAATATAGCACAACAAACTCCTAGAGGTTGTTGCTCTGTCACTTAATATATGACTATAACGGATGCAGCATAATTATAACTTGCAGGGTGTTAAGCTGCAGTGATGTGAGAAAAGATCGGGCAATACAAACTGACAAACTGTCCTCGTTACAGGTCACGTGACTGTCTAATAATTGTGAAGTTAAACATTTGATGATCCAAGCTCTATAAATGTGGCCCCATACTGATCTTTATAAACTTAAACCTTAGTTAAGTATATAATGGAGAAATAGTGACCTCTACAGGTGACTGAGTAGTACTTCAGCACACACATATTAGCACATAGGCTCCAGGTTCAGACTAGAAGCTGCAATTTAACCCTTACGTACGTACGGGTCAAATTTGACCCACTTTGACATTTGACAGCCTTAAAAAAAATCAACCCCTTAATGTAATTTTCTTCTGTCCTGAAATTTGATGACTTTTCCTAAAGTGATCCAAAATACATAGAAATTAAAATAGTTAAGAATTTTATACTTTTGTGCCGGTGCTGCAATTATTATGTGCCATTGTTATCTGAGTATTTTTATGGGACAGTGGTATAGATTGCATTTAGGATTATCACTGCTCTCTGAAACTTAACTTGAGCACTAATCATCCATATATTAATATCAGATAGGCTATTGATACTTTCTAAATAGTTTTGAAGTTCAAAATTCGATATAAACACTTATTATAAACTGAATCACACTGTGAAGGCATCTAATATGTACAGTATGTAAGGGTTAAACTGCACATGTGACTCAGGACACAGTAATGGGATTCATGTGATCTTGTGACTTTGATAACATAGGTTTAAACATGTCCCATATTAAAGTGTAGTTAAGCTCATAACAGAGCAACAGTCACGTATATGTTTTAGTAAGCCTACATTTGTACTTGCTCTAAAAATCATGGGTGTGTCTATATTGTCTTCTCTTCTCTCATGTAGCATGTGTGAAACAAGCAATATTCTATTACTGCCTTATACAACTATTGTAAACAGGCCTAAACATGTTTTATTGCTACGACCAGACAAACTGTCCTCACCAGACTTCCTGCCAAGAGAGGTTGTCTGGATAAAGATAAAGGCAAGTTAAATTTAGGCTTAGCAGGAAGGCAGCAGCAGTGGGGTTTTTTTTTTTTTTTTTTTTTTTTTTTTTTTTTTTTACAGTTTTTGTCGTGTGTGCGTTTTGTTTTTTTCTTCTCTTTTTTTCCCTCTCAGGGGTAAAAGTTGTACAGTGCCTACCTCTGCCTCCCACCCCACTTTATCTTACCCTTCTCTAAACCCTGTCCT